>SPJY01029432.1:386466-416624 GCA_005191435.1 Raddia distichophylla | reverse complement strand
CCCGGAGATCACCTATGCCGTCCAGCAGGTTTGCCTCTTCATGCATGATCCGCGGGAATCCCACTTTGCTGCTCTCAAACATATACTGCGGTACCTTCGTGGCACTCTGGAGCTTGGGCTGCTCCTTCGTCGCTCCGCCACCACGACCCTCACCGTCTACACCGACGCTGACTGGGCCGGCTGCCCAGATACCAGGAGATCCACATCGGGCTACGGCGTTTTCCTCGGCGCCAACCTAGTGTCCTGGTCGTCCAAACGCCAGCACACGGTCTCCCGTTCCAGCGCGGAGGCCGAGTACCGCTCAGTCGCCAATGGCGTCGCCGAGGCCTGTTGGCTTCGTCAGCTGCTCCAGGAGCTCCACAGTCCACTGCAGAAGGCCACCCTCGTCTACTGCGACAACGTCAGCGCGGTCTACCTCTCCACCAACCCGGTGCAGCATCAGCGCACCAAACACGTCGAGATCGATCTTCACTTCGTCCGCGAGCGAGTTGCCCTCGGACACGTTCGTGTGATGCACGTCCCGACGTCGTCCCAGTACGTTGATATTTTCACCAAGGGCCTTCCTAGCACGATCTTCCTCGAGTTCAGGTCCAGTCTGAATGTCTGTGCTCCGACCATTCAGACTGCGGGGGAGTGATTGTGTCTCCGGTTGTGTCTCTCTTTTTGATTGTGTTTATTTCTTTGGTCACTCTATTTTGACCTTGGGGAATGCTTTGTATTTGTCTTGTACCAGTCTCAACGCACTGTGTGCCGTTTAGACTGCGGGGGAGTGTTAGAGCATATTGGGCCTCATGAGGCAAGCCCACTCTTGTACTACTAATACTCTTCCCAAATGCAATACACATTTTATCCTTCAATCAACAAAAAGTGTTAACCCGGAGTCATTAGATGTATTTAGATTCCAGAGCTTGCTTATTTATCTGACGGACCTGTAGATATTTTACCATGACTAGTTAGTGTACAATTCTTCAAGTCCATATAGATTACATGCATAAGCATGTTCATTCTACATTGTGGGATTATATCTTTCGGTTGTAGTTATATCCAGTTATCCGCTCAGAGGCCTTTGGAGTGATCTAAATAAATTCGTTTTCAAAATGCATTAAAACAAAATTGTACCTATTTGTATAGCAGAAACAAGCAAACCTCAATGATTGCCTTTGTCTGTCCATGCAGAGATATCTATGGTGATAATGACCCTTCAAGACATCCAGAAAGAACCAATGAGGCTGCTGGAACTTATGCGCAGGCATGCATAGCTGTTGCTGAAGAATTGAATCATCCAGTCATAGATACCTGGACAAAGATGCAGCAATTTCCTGATTGGCAGACGTCTGCACTGAAGTAAGAATCTATTTCAAATGATTTTATCCTAAAGCTGATTGTAGAAAGCTTAATAAATGGTAATTGGTTGTTTGCGATACCAGCTGCATATTTAGCAGGTTGTGTGGCTATACTGATCAGGTTAGCAACTGAGTTCCTTTAGGAAAAGGTTAACAGCTGAGTTGACAATCCACAATTCTGCATCCAGCTCCCCCCTCCCCCCCATCGACACACACTCACATTGAATGCTCTGTTACCAAAGACGTATAGACTAGAAAATATTGGAGTAGAGAAGAAACTTTCAAATCTAAACTATATTTTCTTCTGAAGTTATGCATGTCCTGGTAATTTGCTAATGAATTGTCCATGTATGTTGGTGCATTTTTGTTTCCATCAATGCAATATGCTCTGCTGTTTTGCAGCACACATCTGCTATTCTGATCTAGTTGTCTTTTAAGGCTATGATCTAGTTGTGAAACAGTAGCTATGCTGAATTACAGTGTATTTTCTGACCGCTAGCATTACGTGGTCTTTTTATGTCATGCAGTGACGGACTGCATTTCGCCCCACCCGGGAACAATATTTTTTTCGAGGATGTGTTGAAGACATTGGAAAGCATTGGGTTCAGCCAGGATACACTCCCATCGGATCTTCCGCTCTTCCATGAAATCGATCCCAAGGACCCACTGAAAGCCTTTGAAATTTGAAGGATTGCATGTTTTGATCAAATGATGTACCATCGTGACAATCGGGACACTTATGCGAATGTTCTGTGTGTCGGATTGTGTGCGGGTTTTTTTGAAGACGTGACTTATTTTGTTCTCATAGCGTATTAAGAGCATTTTCAATGGTAGAGTCAACTACTATCTACAAGAAAGCTCCATGTTATCTATGAATAGCTTGTAGATAACCCCTCTAATTAATTAACTATAGCATCGGCTCATAAAATTGATATGGATCTATATGTAATAGGTGCAATGCACCTTGTAATCCGCAATAGACTGATTCTTGATTTAGAGCTAGTTTGCATCTCTATCCTTTTCTTCTCTCTTACACGTAAGTAATTAAAAAGACGAGGTGGACTCTTTATCGCCTGCTAAATTGTCCTCAGGGCATCTACAATGGTATAGCCAACTAACAGCTATAAGAAAGCTCCATGTCATATATAGATAACTTGTAAACAACATCTCCAATGTATTAGATTGGCTATTAAATTTAATATGTACCCATATGTAATAGATGCAATGCACCTTGTAATCAGCTATAGATGGGGTATTAATTAACAACCAATCTTTATCTCTCTTCTTCTTCTCTCCTCCACATAGACAAAAAGGTGAGGTGTACTCTTTATAGCTAGCTGACATGGCTCCATTTGAAATGCCCTCATCGGAGATTTGGAGATGTTTTAAGAAATGGTCATGTCTCTCCACAATTCACAAGAGTTGAATAGCAGAGCAAATAGATGGTTTTCAAGTGCATATCCTAAATGAATTGCACACGAACCTCTCTTTTTTTTTTGGAAAATAAGTTCTATTGATTAATTTAAAAATCAAGCGTCAAAGGTAGTCCACAAGCCTACCCATTAAAATACAAATAAACATAGCTAGACTGCGTGGTTCACATTTGGGATTTCTACCGTTATTCCGACCAAAACAAAAAGGGAAAATGTCTTATGTATTATTGCAGAGCCGTTTAATATCTCACATATCATCACTTGGTTGCTTGTTTCTTCCATGCTACCAAAATATGCGTATATTTTTTAGGGAAAGTAATAGGGAATGCCCCTTTGGTATATATGAATATATTTAAGATATTTACTAAAAAAATCACAGTATTTACAATACAAGTAAATCATATCAATGTGTCTTTCCAAAAAAATAAAGAAAGTTTTTTGGACTCTTTCATTCTTAGCACATGTAGAATGAGATCTTGTTTGAATTGAAAGCCATAAGAGCATTGCCACCAAATTCCCCTAAAGGGTCCATAAAACACTATTGCGGGCAATCTCAGTCTCTATAACGTTTCAGTAGAGTCTCTATCTCAGTATCTAAATTAGAGACTCTTTCCAGAGTTAGAGAATCTCCATATCTTTTCAAGGGTAGAGACTCTGTTGGAGAGGATGGAAATATATAAAACGAATAGTGATTTAGAGAAGGGACACTACAGGAGGCGGCAACAGTACCGACGGCCAAAGCCGTCGATAAAGAAAACAGAATCGTCGGTTTTAAATAGTGTCGACGGCCAGCCGTCGAGAAACAGCCATCGAGCCAAGGTCGTCGAGAGATGGAACTGGTATCGACGGCCCGGCCGTCGACACTACTAGTCTCGACGGCTAAGACATAGGCCGTCGATACAGATACCGCAGACGCCATTCCCGTTATGTGAGTTCTTTATCGACGGCTAATATCAGGCCGTCGACACTAGTTTTGGTGGGTCCCACGGCCTCTTGCTACGATGACGTGGAAACTCAGTGTCGACGGCTGGATGTAGGCCGTCGATACTACTTGTGGCCAGTCAGTGTCGACGGCTGCATGTAGGCCGTCGATACAGCCTCAGCCTGCAATTCAGTGTCGACGGCTAATGTATTGCCATCGAGAAAGCTCAAGAGCAGAAAAAAAGCAACAATTTGGTAAAAAAACACAAATTTCTGCGGCTGCCGCCGCTGCCCCCAACAGCAGCAACAGCCACACCTGCAAACCCAAAGCACCCGACAATACATATATATACCCCTCGTCGCATACTTGCGACCACAATTCAACCAAACCACAAAGTACACAAATTCAACAGCCGCTTATTATTTGCCGTCGATACTAACCAAGTTATGCTGTATCGACGGCCTTGTCTCAAGCAGTCGACACTTTCGTCGGGGTAGATAGTGTCGACGGCGTGTATGGAAACCGTCGAAACCACATATACCGAGTGTTTCCTTTAACTATCGTCGAGTAAGGTCCATAGTACCGACGGCATACATCCAGGCCGTCGAGAACAGTGCCTGTCTCGAGGGCAACCCCTCTAATGGGCATCAATAGTCAAACCACTCTGTTTAAATTTTTAAAATTTGAAAAACCTAATTTCAAATGTTCAAACTGTTCCATCTTACTTTTTACTGGGAATTGCACACCTAGAAAAAAAATCAAAAAATTTAGAATAAAAATCAAGCGTCAAAGGTAGTCCACAAGCCTACCCATTAAAATACAAATAAACATAGCTAGACTGCGTGGTTCACATTTGGGATTTCTACCGTTATTCCGACCAAAACAAAAAGGGAAAATGTCTTATGTATTATTGCAGAGCCGTTTAATATCTCACATATCATCACTTGGTTGCTTGCTTCTTCCATGCTACCGAAATATGCATATATTTTTTTAGGGAAAATAATATTAGGGAATGCCCCTTTGGTATAAAAGAATATATTTAAGATATTTACTAAAAAAATCGCAGTATTTACAATACAAGTAAATCATAGCAATGTGTCTCCCCAAGAAAATAAAGAAAGTTTTTTGAATTCATTCATTCTTGGCACATGTAGAATGAGATCTTGTTTGAATTGAAAGCCATAAGAGCATTGCCACCAAATTCCCCTAAAGGATCCATAAAACACTATTGCGGGCAAGCTCATTCTCTATAACGTTCCAGTAGAATCTCTATCTCAGTATCTAAATTTAGAGACTCTCTCCAGAGCTAGAGAATCTCTATATCTTTTCATGGGTAGAGACTCTGCTGGAGAGGATGGAAATATATGAAACGAATAGTGATTTAGAGAAGGGATATAGAGAATAAAATATAGAGATCCTGCTGTTGATGCTCTAAACCAATTATTAAAAGGGGTTCCTCTTGAAGATGTAATTATTTCTAGTCTTTCATATGTTCCAACACGCAATGATGACGACTTCAAAAAAGTATTCTCAAAGAGAACTCATCGTGTAAGCAATTTCATTGTAAATTTTCATGTTTGATTGAAGGAAAATATTTATCTAGACCATCATTGGACACTGAAAGGACAATATAAGAACAAATAATCTCTATTCTTTGGTAACTGGGTTGCTCAAAGCTAGGACGCAATCATCATTGTGATGAATATTGAAATGTTTTCTTCGTAGGATGTCTAAGAGCATGTGCAATGGTTGAGACAACAATCATCTCTAAATATTGCCATGTCACCTATAGAGATGACTTAGAGACAACTCATACAGTGGTAGAGATAGTTGCATATTTTTTATACCACTTAATCATACATAAGGTTTTTTAATTCACATCTAGAGTCATCTCTTACATTGGAGACGCCTCAACTCTCTATGTGCACTCTCTCCTCTACATCATTATATATTCATCCTACATGACAAATCTTATAAACTGTTTTAGAGACAGTTGATGTGCACTATTGTACATCCTATCCATTATCAGTAACCAGATAAAAAACTTAAGCTTGTGCAGACAAGCACCGTACCAAATTATCATGAATGTTGTTAAGGTCACAATTCCTTGGAAAGTTCGTCGATACATTGTATATGATCTGTATATATATGGCATTACTATGTAGCTGAACTGAATATTGATCTCCCTAAGATCAGAAATCAAGGTGTGTATTTCAGTTGAAGCTGTCATTAAAAGAGACAAGCAAACTTGATATTGCGCTATAGTATCCGAAGCCAGCGAGTGAGCAAATCTTGAACAGTAGCCTGCTTCTTTTTGGTAAAAGAGAAAAGTCGTTGCATGTATTGTGTTCTTATTTTGCCATTTCAGAGATCCAACCAGAAAAGAGCAGTGCCAGTACTAATCATGTAATTTGTTGTACCAAGAAAATTGTCATATAATAATAACATGCTTCTCCACAAAAAGAGCCTTTTATGAGTAGGTTGCTCTTCATGATTATAGAATTTATGAAGAAACTTGAGCGGGAGACAATCCTTTTAGATTGTTAAACTGATGGTGCAAAATTAGGTTAATATTGTTCTTCATGCCACAGTTGTCAACATCATTAGTTTGCCAGCTCCCTAAGGTCACAAAATGTCAAAAATACCCCTCGATCGCATCTCCATTGTGCTTTCCATTTTCCATTCACAGAGAAGAATAGGAATAGAAGAAGAGGCAAGAGGGAGGAGGAAGCCGCCATCAAGGAGCTCGGCAGAGCTGGCCAAGGTGTCGATGGAAGTAGCGGTGTATAGTGGCATCTAGAGATATCAGGTTTGGATGGCTCATCCACAAGAGGAGCGGCCGGATCTCCCCCTTCTTCTTCACTCCTCGCTCCTCCCCTTCCTCTCATGCTCTTCTCGATCCTCCCATCCAACCACCCCTCCTCCTTTTCCCCCAATCGATAGTCCCCTCCGATCTTCTCCCCTACCCTCTGATCGGCTACCTTGGAAATGATAGCGCTAAGGTCCCAATTAATCAATAAGATATTGGCCAAGTGTGGTGTCAAGGAAAACATTGACGAGGAAGGAGGAAGGGCTATTCAGGAGTTCAAGAAGAGTGATTGTCTAGAGCATGCGTGGTAAAAGACCAAGCAGGTGAGATTAATTATACTTAAAAATTTAGAACAAATAAGATTGAATTGTAAATTGGAACCACCAAGTGATTTACTTGGCCTTGTTCTTTAAACTTAAATTTTAAATAAAAGTTACCACTAGAAATTTATTATTTTTTGTACAAACCAATTTTTATGCAAACCAAATGATATGGAGTAGTATTTTGTGATCATTTTAGTGGGGTTTAGCTAGTTCTTCTCAAAGTTTTTTTTATAATTTTTTATTTTTCGAGTTCTCTTTTGACTCCCGAAAGGTCGCAACTTTTTAGATTATAATTTTTTGTTGATTTCAATCAGAAAGAACAGGACTTGTCTCAAGCATATGGCTAGTTCGGCGGCTACTTCCGGTTCATTATTGAAAGGGACTTTGTCCAGGCTCCAGCAAGGTTGCCTGCATTTCTTGCTTCGGTGCAGTCACTTGGCCAGGCAATTTGATCAAGGCAGAAACAATTAGCAAATAAGGCATTTGCTTGTTGCATGCTCTCAGGAGCACACACATCATATTTTAACAAAATATATGAGTACTGCAATATAATTCATTTTGGCGCAGCATTTTAGTTGAAAGGACCGCAACATTTCCATCAAAATACTGCAGCATTTTTAAACCAGCTGCACTGCATTCGTTTTCTGTTTTTGGTCGAACGTTCGATCCATAGTCCATTCCTTTTCACTATCATGAGTGAAAAAACTTTAGAAATTACAGTAACTAAAAAAAGATGCTGTATAAAATAACTAGGCCTTGTTCTTTTCAGCGTATCGTTGCGTTGACGTATTACTGTAGCAAATTTAATAGCCCTCGAAAAGCGGTCTAAAAATTATAAAAAATAATTAAGGAATAGTTTTATAATATTTGGAAAGAGTACTAAGAGTCATGAAAAAAATCGTTACAAATTATCATAACATATAGGTTATATAAAAACAACAAAATTTGATACAGTAATACGCAATGATAGTAACGCTGAAAAGAATCAGCCCTAACGAAGGCGCCTGTGTCCTCGCAAAACCTAGCCAAACCGTTTTATGATGTATTCATAAGGAATTGCAGATATTGAAAAGCCAAAATGAACGAACGCATGGTGCTTTCCCGGCGATTTGTGGCAATCTCGAGACGCGCCTACCTCCGGCCCGGCTCCCGGCCGGAATATGCTCTCCGGCACCGACGGTTTGCGATTTCGCGGGTGGTCGAATCAATTTCGCGACGAACTCGCCTAGGATCCTCGGGCTCCAGACGGGCGTCCACAGCATGGCAACAAATCAACTTTCGAAACTGTTGCATGCGGCAGCACAGGAGCAAAAGTGAAGGTGCTCCTCCCTCCTCTCGTGATCTCTGAGGTTGCCAGCCTTTCAGTCCGGTGAGGCCGAGGCGATCCCGATCCGAGATTGGAACCAGAGGGAGGGGAGGAGATGGTGCGGCCGCGGCTGGTGCTCTTCGGCGACTCCATCACCGAGCAGTCCTTCGCCTCCGGCGGCTGGGGCGCCACCCTCGCCGACAGCTTCGCCCACCAGGTACGTGCCCCTCGCCGCCGCTAGGTGCTCCGTGTAGGTGTTGACCGCGTCTCTCCTTGGGCGCGGCGCTGATTAGGCGGACGTGGTGCTCCGCGGCTTCAACGGGTACAACACGCGGTGGGCGCTGAAGGTGCTGCCGAGGGCCATGGAGGGGGCGGCCGCCGGCGACGCGGAGCCGGCGGCCATCACCGTGTTCTTCGGGGCCAACGACGCGAGCCTCGCCGACCAGGTGCGGGGGCACCTGCACGTGCCGCTCGAAGAGTACAAGAGCAACCTCCGCGCCATCTGCGCCTACTTCAAGGTCAAATCTTGGAACACGAACTACTTAGACCCTGTTTGGAAGTAGAGTTTTGTAAAACTATGGTTTTGTAAAATCATGGTTTGTGTTTTGCTATGACCATAAAAAACTATGGTTTGCTAGCACAAGTGAGAACTTTGGTGTGAAATGGAGCCTACAAAACTCCAAAAAAACCATGGTTTTAGCAAAACCATCGTTTTCAAAACAGAGTTTTTAGGGTTGTCTCCAAACACCTCATGGTCTCAGTAACCATGGTTTTAGAGAAAACCATGGTTTTGCATAGAAACTGCAAAATAACTCCACTTTCAAACAGGGTCTTATTTGTTGCAGTATCTGCGACTTGACTTTCCGGGAGAGTGATTTTCTCTTTGCTGATCTGTCTGTGGACTGTGGTTTGCTTCTTCACAGAAGACATGGCCTTCGGCTTCCATTATACAAATCACCCGGAACATCACTTCTAATTAAAGCCTGATAATGGGATTTTACCGAGAACTGTCCATTTTGGTGCAGGTTCCAGCGAAAAACATCATTATCATGTGTGAGCACTATGTTCGCCAACCGCATACGTAGATCATTCCAAGCTAATATAGCATACTTGTTGGTATCTGTCCTATATATGACACCTACGACTGTATGTTCAGTATCCTTGATTTTCTTGTGGACAGTATACCTCGCAGACAGTTATATTGAACATAGTGGCAGGGGAGAAACAGCCCGAAATTGCTTGCGATTTGATCTCCGAATTAAATTATCCAAGTAATCAACAACATTAAAAAATTAAACGCCTCTGCTATTATGCAGGCATCTGCATATAGCCGAATTGCACAGTCAATTTTCGTTTTCGAATTGCACAATCAATTTTCGTCTCTACGCAGCCATCTACATAGAGCCGAAAATTGCTTGAGACTTCGCACCTCACTCTATGCAGACGATGCCGCCATCTTCATCCGCTCGGATCAGAGAGAGCTTCTGGCGGTTATAGACCTTCTCTCCGCTTTCGGTTCGGTCTCCGGCCTCAACATCAACCTCGCCAAATGCTCTATCACCCCCATCCACTGCGACGCTGCTAACCTTGATTCCATCCTGGGTCCCTTCCCTGGGATCAGGGGGTTCGTTCCCCTGCAAGTATCTGAGTCTCCCTCTCTATTTTAGGCGGCAAGAACCATTTTCTCCCTCTCGTCCAAAAGGTCCGCGCTAGGCTTCTGTCTTGGAAGGGTCGCCTCCTTTCCAAAGCAGGCCGCCTTACCCTCGTCAAGTCTGTCCTATCGGCCCTCCCGACCTACTTTGCCACGGTTTTCCTTCTTCCCAAGTGGGTGATTGCTGAGATTGACAAAGTCCGCCGCTCCTTTCTCTGGAAGGGTTCTGAGGGCTCGCCCGTTGGTCATGCCTTGGATAAATTGGTCTACGATTTGTCGTTCTAAGGACTTAGGTGGCCTGGGCGTCCTTGATCTTGGTCTCTTCAACCGCGCCTTCCGTCTTCGCTGGCCTTGGCTTTCTTGCAAGGATCGCTCTAGGCCTTGGGAGGGCTTCGATCCGTTGTTAACCGAGTCCGAGTCATCCCTTTTCAGGGCGGCCACAGTGCTTACGGTGGGTGATGGTCGTCTTATCTCCTTTTGGAATGACCGCTGGCTCTCCGGCTCCGCTCCAGCCCTTCTAGTCCCAAACCTCTTCAATCAAGCCAGATGTCGCAAAGGCACCGTGGCCTCTCTCCTCCCCGGTCATCGGTGGTTGCGGCTGTGTGGCCCCATCTCCTCTGCCACACTCTTCGCGGAGTCTGTTCTTTTGTGGAGCAAGGTCCGCCTCGTCACGCTCTCCGACTCCTCGGATGACATCACCTGGTCCCCATCCTCCTCTGGCCTTTATTCCGCCAAATCGGCCTATTCCCTCCAATTCAGGGGTAGCACATCCCACCCACTCGTCACCTTCATCTGGTCCGCCCTGGTGCCACACAGGTGCAAATTCTTCGCTTGGACCTTGAGCCTTCGTCGTATCAACACAACCGACCTACTTGCAAAGAAAGGATGGCCCATCATCCAGTCTGTTGCCTCTGTGATGGGCCCCCAGAAATGATCGATCACCTGTTCGGAACCTGCCGCTTCTCCTCTATCATTTGGCAGGCTTTTCTGCAGCATGACCTCCCCCTCATTGGGCATGCCTCCTTCTGTGATTGGTGGCTCGCCCGCCGGGCGTGCCTTCCGAAAGCCGCTTCTCGTTCCCTAAACGACTCATCATCCTTTCATCCTGGGGGATCTGGAAAGAGCGAAATCGAAGGATCTTCCACCACCAGGCCCTTCCGGCCTCCCAAGTAATTGGTCGCATCAGAGATGAGATTGCCGTTTGGAATGCGGCCTTCCCCTCTTGTAATCTTCCCCTATAACCTTCTCGTTTTCTGTCTCCCCCTTTTTTTTTTCTCCCTCTTGTAAATTGTACAGCGGCTTTTCTTCTTAAATGGAATGACAGAGCACCTACCCTTTTGCTCAAAAAAAATTTTCGTATTTGTTTTGTTCGTTCCTTTCAACTGTTTTTCATATTCTTTTCTTCTGTGAAAAATATATCGCTATGTTGAAAAAAAATGTGTTGCTAAGTTTACATGGCTGTGGCAAGGCACCGAGGCGGGTGGCCGCGATCGGGAACGGTGACAACAGTTCGTCGCTGTCGGACGTTTTTTTTTATATTTTTTCGGTCTATCTCACATATTTTTTCTACAATTTTTTTTTTGGAAAACCACGGAGCGACGGTGGTTGCGTCGGTTCGTCGCTGATGAGTCGGCTTCCACACGGCGCAGCGGCGGGCGTGGCTCGTTGACGTGGTCATCGATTTACGGTTTGGTTGCACTCCGCGGCGGCGCTGACACCGTGACGTGCGTGTATCACTCCGTGGTGGCGGCGGCGGCGGCGGCAGGAACGTGGTGCATGCTCCGGTTGGCAGCCGTGCCGTAGAATCGCCTGCTCCTAGCGATAGCATGCAGGCGACTGCAATTCAGTCGATCCCAAATTTAAAGCATTGGCCTGAATTCATTAGATGTATCTAGAATGTGTAATCGGATATATGAAGAAACAGAATTATTCGAATATCTGAAAAGATAGAGAATGAATATGGCGTAGATTTTTAATGTGTTTTAACAACCTTCTTACAAAAAATAAAAATACGAATTTGGGTGGAAAAAACTATGCCCTATTTTTATCTTATTGAGTGAGAATGGTGGGGAAAATGATTTGAAATAATGTCCGATTACATTCAGCTATGGATATTTCACCATTAGTTCATGGTGTAGAATTCTTTAAATGTTGTCTGTGTATTATATTCATTAGTCCATGGTGCAGAATTCTTTAAATATTGTCTGCATATTACATGCATAAGTATGTATGCTCATTCTACACAGTGGAGTATATATCTTCTGGTTTTAGATATATTCAGTTATCCACTTGGTGGCCCTTGGTCGGCAAACTATTTTTTTTTCAGGACAGAAAGTTAAAGAAATTGTATCTTTAAGTAACAAGCTAACTATATTGATTGCCTTTCTGTCCGCGTAGAGACATCTACGGAGACAATGACCCTTCGAGACAGCCAGAAAGAACCAATGAAGCTGCTCGAACTTATGCTCAAGCTTGTCTGTGTATTATATTCATTAGTCCATGGTGCAGAATTCTTTAAATACTGTCTGCATATCACATGCATAAGTATGTATGCTCATTCTACACCGTGGAGTATATATCTTCTGGTTTTAGATATATTCAGTTATCCACTTGGTGGCCCTTGGTCGGCAATCTACTTTTTTTTCTTTAAGTAACAAGCAAACCATATTGATTGCCTTTCTGTCCACGTAGAGACATCTACGGAGACGATGACCCTTCGAGACAGCCAGAAAGAACCAATGAAGCTGCTCGAACTTATGCTCAAGCATGCATGGCTGTAGCTAAAGATTTGAATCATCCAGTCATAGATACCTGGACAAAGATACAGCAATTTCGTGTTTGGCAAACATCTGCATTAAGGTATGAATCTATTTCAATCTATTTTATACCTAATGTGATCATGGAGACCTTAATAAGTGGTAATTAATTGTTTGCACTACCAGCTGCATATTTGGGGCAGGTTTTGCAATTTGAATGATCAGATAAATTTGTTTAATTGAATTTAAATTTTTCAGCTAGTGTAAATTCATTGGTAGAAATGTAATGTTGTTATCGGTTATGTTGATGATGAAGCAAAATTGATGACCCTAGCTAAGAATGAGTTAATAATATATGATTCTGCATCCTATGTAAGAATATTTCCCCTCCACCCAAAACAAAATTCTGCAGTGGCACTGTTTTTATGTAATATATGGAAGCGGAAAAATGATGCCTGTACGGCTGTACATGTTTTATGCCATGTTGTCAAAGTTAAGACCAGTATGCTAGCAAAAAATTGAAGAGAGAAGAAGCTTTCAAATATAATTCACTCTATTTTGTCTGAAGTTCTGTATGTCCTGGTAATTCGATAACACATTTTCAGTGTATGCTAATCGCGGTTTTGTTTTCTCCACTCTTCAGTCTCCATTTCTTTATGACCTGATGATCTGTAATGTGTTCCTGATATTATACGATGATTCTGTTATTTTTTAGACTATGATCTATTAGTGAAACAGTAGTCATAGTGAATTATGGTGTACTTCTGACCACAAACACTGCATAACCTGCTTATGGTATAGAACTGCATAACATGTTTATGGTATATCATGCAGTGATGGACTGCATTTTGCCCCGCTTGGAAACAAAATTTTGTTCGAGGAGGTACTGAAGACACTGAAAAATATTGGTTTCTGCCAGGATAATCTCCCATCGGATCTTCCTCTCTTTGATGATATTGACCCCAAGTGCCCATTGGAAAGCCTTCAAAATTTGAAGGAGATCATTGCATGATTTTTTTTGTCAGCATATACTATCGCGGCAATTGGGACGCCTTATGGGTCAATGTTGTGCATGTAACTATGTAAGTGTGCCGCAACTTCATTGGAAGATGTAGCTTATGGTGCGTCTATCGCACAAGTGGTCATGTTTTTAGTACGTTCCCTAAGCAAGGTGCAGCGAAGCTCTGATTTTTGCGCCCTTGCTCGCGTTTAATTTGGGCCTGCTCCTACTCAACAGTATGCATTTACGCAGAATTTATCATCTCTTATTCGATTATCTGATATTGCGTTATCTGTTCTGTCCAAGGTTTGGTGTACTTAGTTTTTTATGCTGTTGTTGATTTTTGACATCGTAGATATGTATTTGTACCTTTAAAAAGAGATTTGTGGTGGTGGTGGTTGTTGATGGTAGAGTCAAACTTTAAATCTCCACCATCCATCTCTACTCTCACGTCTTTGCTGAAATTTGGGATCGGACGCTGGAGCCGCCATTGTCCATCTCACAGTTGGTCAGTTGCCACTCCCTCCCCGTCGATCCGACACAATACAGTGGTATACCCTCCTCTCTCCCCCTCTCTCTAGCCTCCCTACGTCCAGTAGGATTTGTTCCTAGAATTGCCTTGTCAGATCTCACTTGGAGAAGAGCCGTCACCGCTGCCCTCTTCTTCCCCATGGCTGGCTAGGCCGCGGTGCCACCTTGGCCACCCTCTCACATGTGAGCTGCCTCCACCATCTCCCTCGTGTCTCCGTCGCACTCCTCAGCCCTGCTGCCCCTCGGATCTTGCCGTCGGGGATCTCCTGCGCTGTCGTCGCTGGTCTTCTCCCCAAAAAGTTTTTTTTAAAAAGCATGTCCATTTAAATGCATTTTAAATCTTTAAAATAATTTGTATTTGCATTCCAAAATTTGTTTAAAACCATTTCAAAAAAAATCTTGCCTTCTTTTCTTTCCTTCTCCATTTTCATTTCTCTTTGTGTTTAAATCATTGGGATGTACTATGTATCAATTAGTTTTTTTTAATATAATTTTGGATTATCTATCTTTGTATGCTACTTTTATTACACTATTAGTTGGATCTCATCATTCGCCGAACTTTATAAACCTTTATAATTTTATGTTTCCCTAATGTATTCCTTTCGTCCTTTGTTTAGATTTATTAGCACAACCGCTGGCTTAAATTGACCCATTTTTCTTTATAAATCACTGTTTATAATTTATATATTATTCAAATTTATGTATTTTGTTTCTGCTTATATACCTCTGTTGCAAACACATGGGCGTTTAATAGTTTTTCTAAAGAGAAATAGAGTGGAGTTTTTTTTGACATGGTACATCGCACACAACTCACCACACACCGCACTTGACGGCGTGCTCTCCGCTCAACCACTGCGGATCACACCCCTGTTAGATTTTCTATCCTGCTAGCCGATTAGCTCGAGCTCGGTTCGATTTGAGCGTAGAACGCGGCAAGGAGCGACTCACAGGGTTTATGGGACCCAGCATCCAAGTGGCGGCGGCAATGTGCTAGGGTAGGAAAGAGGAGATGCTGTTGTTGGAGACCGGAGCTGCTGTTCTGCTGGAGGAAGAAGACAGTTGACTGTACAACGACCAGCACAGCTAGCGCTGAGCGCAGTCCTCGAATAGTGTAGTTAAACATGACCGTGGAAAAAGTGTTTAAGGGCTTAAAGCTCACTTCGCTTAGAAAAAAATGAAGAGGAAATGAAATGGGATACATGGCTAATGGCTAGCGACTTTTTGACTGGAGGCCCACAGTATTACAAGACTACATTGTCAGCTCATACTGTGACCTGCATGCATTCCTGTTCGAGGCTCATTCTCCTAGATAGATTCGGCCCAGTAGGGCTGCAGTCTCAACAATGCTCCAGCCTTCTTCCATGTTTTTATGGACCTTTAAATACTTTATGGTGTCATTTACGTGAAAACGCAAATTTATAATGGCATATATGTAATTTATAAAAAATAAAAAGGAGGGAAACAAAGTTTATGACCCAATAAAGAGAAAGATTAGCTAACTGTTAGCTAGTAGACGATGAGATCGGCATGGCCAAGCACGGGCATTGCTCATTCTACTCCTACCTCATGGCTTCTCATTTCGTTTATTACCGGAAATTCGAGGGTTAGCTGGTAGCAATTTATTCTACTAAAAATACTCTAAAATTAGGGGGAAGTTAAATTATAAAATGGTATTCACTGACTCGGTATTTGAAGCGCATTTCCTTTTTCGTCGAAATACCGCTTGATTTGTAGAAAAACGAGTGGTTTTAGCTTGCGGGAAATATAAATTTTTAGCAAATCGTTCAATGAGTTCCTTTATCTGATTTTAATATGAATTTTAATTTTCGGTCTATTGCACTGGATGGATATGATTCTCATGCCAGACGCAACACAATACGGTCGAATTTCCTGAAATTCCATGAAATAGTAAACCTAGCTTAGACATCTTCACTATACTAACTATAATATTATCTAAATTAATATAAACTTATCTGTTAATAGTAACTAGTGTGCATGCACCTTATATTCCGCTATAGACTGGATATAAGTAAGTTGCTAGTTGCCGAGTTTTTATCTCTCTTCTCGCATTTTCTCTTCCAAATAAACAAAATAGTTGAGTTGAGATCCTTAGAAATAACTTCATGTTACACCCTCACACATTCAAAAAGTCAACTCTACATCCTAAACTTTATACCAGTTATTTAACATCCTAAACTTTAAACCAGATCTCTATCAAAATCAGGTCATTTTACTTCCTTGGTTGTTTTGATAGGTGGTTTAGATGATAGGACATCGATTTTGATAACGACTGTTGCACATGTAGCACAACTAGTGAATTTTAGACGTCAAAAGTTATGGAAATAATTCTTAAAGTTTAAATACTTTAGTTCATAAGGAAACTAGAAAGTTCTTCACGGAAATGTGTATGTCTAAAACATTTCAAATTTTCTTTTCAGAACTTTTGGTTATATTAACTAAAAACAATATTATGGATATTTAAACATTCATTTTTATAGTTATTATCCATGATTGTTAAACAAAAAAATAATGTTAATTTTAAATTGGAAAAATATAAAATTAGAAAAAGAAACTGTAGACATATTTAATTTCGAAATATCAAAAAAAAATTGTGGACTTACATTTTAAAATTTGGAACTTGCACATTTTTAAAAATTTGTTCCTAGGATCCTAAGCACTAATATTGTTGAAAGTTTTTCTTTAATTTTTGGAGTAAAAAATCACTTATTAGAACACGTGCAGATAACGTGGGCAAAGCCAATGACACATCACTAAAACCATCCTTCTAACCCACCAAGAATAAAAAATTGCTTAGTTTGATAGATGGTAGTGCTATATGATCAAATCTATAATTTTAGATGTAGAATAGACTTTTTAAATAGTTGAGGGTGTAAAATGTACTTACTTCAAATCTTTGTAGCTAACTTATTTGACATCATCAAAGATCTTTTAATGCTAATATTGTTTGTAGACAACTTATGTGACATCATCAAATCTTTGTAGCTAACTTATTTGACATCATCAAAGAACAAATTAGAAAAAGAAACTATAGACATATTTAATTTCGAAATATCAAAAAAAAATTGTGGACTTACATTTTAAAATTTGGAACTTGCACATTTTTAAAAATTTGTTCCTAGGATCCTAAGCACTAGTATTGTTGAAAGTTTTTCCGTAATTTTTGGAGTAAGAAATCACATATTAGAACACATGCAGATAACGTGGGCAAAGCCAATGACACATCACTAAAACCATCCTTCTAACCCACCAGGAATAAAAAAAATTGCTTAGTTTGATAGAAGGTAGTGTTATATGATCAATTTTGTAATTTTAGATGTAGAATAGACTTTTTAAATAGGGGTGTAAAATGTACTTACTTCAAATCTTTGTAGCTAACTTATTTGACATCATCAAAGATCTTTTAGGAAAACAAAACGAGGCTCAAAAAAAAAAAAACTGGCCATCCGGCAGGACTCCTATGCATGCGGGCGATGCGATGCAGCAACTGCAACATAATGGCCGGCAGCTGTTGTATCCATGCGGCAACGGAGCAGCGTAAACAACAGCCTACCCTACACCACGAAAAAAAGGCCTAGGAGAGTCTCTACCCGTATGGATTACCGATCCCTACTGTCTAGGTTAATCAGTAGTACTAATCACTAAACTAACCCCAGCTTTGCGATTATAAAATGGTAGATTACCAATTGGATTAGATTACCAATGGTAGATGCGCGGTTAACAAGCCGCGCCTATGTGTACGGCAAAGATCACCTCAGGATCGATGTGGTGCGCGCGCGCCTCGGGGAAAGCAGCCTCGCTCGCTCGCACTCGCAGGGGGAGCAGCCGAGCAGGAAGGACCCGATTCTCCGCCACCACCCGCTGACACGTGGGACCCACGGTGTGATATTTCCTCCTGTTTGCTTAACACCTGTGCATGCTATTCGATTTTTTTTATGGGTCCGATCAGTACGTACTACCATGGTGAGTCTAGACCACGATTGTTCATATCACTTTTCCGTGTTGACAGTCGCGAGCACGATGCTATGTTTCGTTGTTTTCTATATTTTTATCATTTTTAGCGGAACCTTTATCCTAGAAAAAATATAAAAATCCTATACAAGTTTTGAAATATGGAGACTCTAGAAAGTCTATAAATTTAGATATTATGACAAAAACTCTGCTATGGAGTATATCGTTATATAAACTGAGACTGTCCGCAATAACATTTTATGCAACCTGCTGGCAACGCTCTTACAACATCTCCAGCGCCTCATTGATACATCCCTCTAAACACTATTTATTGGAGATGTTGGTGGGGATGCTCTTAGTACAACTCGTGCAAAAGTATAATTGTTTATTATATGAAAAGTGGTAGGGATCAGACTTCAAGTATAAAAGCTGGCCCTTTTTTTTTCTGATAATATGATCAGTGCCTGACCATTAAAACCTTTTGTCAAGGTTTCAAATGTTAGCGTCAAATGTTTAAGTACTTATTCAACGATGCTTCAACCCAAACGAGTAGTGTTTTCTCGCGTGAAAAAAAAAGATATTTCACTCAGATCAACAAAGATCTATATATCGTCTTGTTTCCTCGGAGGAAACACAATGTTTCACGAAATTACAAGAATGTTTCATGAAGTAAACAAAATCTTCAATGTTACGCTTGAGTTGAAACACGAGTAGTGTCAGAAAAAAGTTCAAGCACTGCCCATGCTTTTTTGCTTTACCACGTGAAACATTGTTCCATACATTGACACAAAATGTTTTGACGGCTATTCAGGGATGTTTCGATCCATACAAGCAATTAATGTTTTAGAAGCACAAAAATGTTTTAAGCATTTTTACATGTGGGTCGTAAGAGCAAATTATAGAATGTTTCACACGAACAAATTTACAATGTTTCATGAACCAAACAAATGTTTCGATAATGAAACATGAGCAAAAAAGTTCTACTTGAACAAAAGAGGTGTTTCACAAGTGTAAACAAGATATTTCACACCCACATATATATACCGTGTAATGTTTTAGGCAAAATTTTATGGATGTATCTTTTTTCAAATCAAACAATGACCCCTGGCATGGCCATCGTTCTATATGACCGGGAAGTGGGGAGGAGGAAGAGAAGGAGGACGAAGTGGTGGAGAGGAGGAAGCTCAAGGGAGTGGGGAGGAGGCGAAATGAAAGCTTTCATGGAGGGGGAGAAAGATGAGCATCGGAGTGGGGAAGAGGAGGGGGATGAGCAAAATAAAGGAGAAGGGGAGTAGAAGAGTCGGAGCTGTACTTGTAGGCAGACTCGATCAAACCCTGAGTCGGGTCGAGCTTGGTAAAGCCCGATCCCGCGGGATCAGGCCCGAGCCTGGCCCGGCCTGGTGCACTAGGCCTCAAATTTGGGCCCAAGTCTAGCCTTCCTGGGAGATTGACCCCGTCACGGCTAAATTCATGATTTTCTCGGGCCCGAGCCTGGCCTGCCCAATGACCGGGCTTCAAATCAAGACCCAAGCCCGACTTGGTGCATTGATCGAGCCGTGTCGGGCTTGCCATGTTGGGTTGCCCATGAGCAGGTCTGCTTGTTGGCGGTGCACCACTAAGCTCCCTATGCAACCAGCTCCCCTCTCATGTACTACTCTGAAGGTAAAATTGGGAAGGAGAGAGAGAAACAAAAGAGAACAAGACAAATATACGAGTGGACGAGGGTGGAGTCAAAGAAATAGAGTGATAAGGGGTGTAAATACCTTATTCCATAGATGATTTTTCGTAAGGCATACCATATTTTGGTTTCTATGCTACCATCGAGCAGTTGAATGTAGCCATGATTCCGTTCCCTACATAGACTCTCTTATCTAAATTATCTTTTATCATAAGTGGCATTCATGGTATATAGACTATTATTTTGGTATTGTACATGACATCTACAATAGCTTAGAGGCAAGGGACCGACTTAGTGACATATGATTGCTTTGAGATTCATAACACCCACTCAACTAATAATCATATAAAACAATAAAAAACACACATGCTGAAAATATAATAGTTAAACAAAATATCCAGACGTAGTTAACCTAAAAACTTACCGGTCAGGTTTCTATCTAAAACACCAATCAATGAAAAAAAATAAAAGTACTTTAACGATAATAAGTTTTTTTCATACAAAATAACTAAATTTTCACTAGCGAACGAAGTGAAAAAATAGTGTACACAAACCGGAAAAACAATTGACCGCTCAAAACCAAATTTCTAGCAAATAAATCAACAACAAACCAGTCAGTCAATGAAAATTTAAAATAGTTGTTGTTAGCCTATGTATGTAAATACTTCTTTCGAAACGATATAAATAAATTTCTACTATCAAACTAAGTAAAAATTAATGTAAACAAACTAAAAATAATTAACTGCTAAAAAACTTAAAAAAAGTCATCTACTGATTAGCAACTTCATAGAGTCAATAAGCGAAATCCACAAATAATCTCTAGGACTGGACGCCTTTATCAACCATAGTTAGATCACCTTGGGTCCGCTAGATCCACTGAATAATCTAAGCGTGTGAGGGAGAGTGCCTTGCTAGCTCCTTAACGAGTTATCGACGGTCCCGTTGTTCCTGTGGCCTGTGGGCATAAGAGCATCCTTAACAGCTGCTCTATTCTATCTCATGAAACACTATTCTGGCTGTTTGGGATGCTCTAATTAGGCGACGTACTGCTCTGCTCCCTTTATCCTTTTCTTTATATATAAAAAATGATTATCTGCTGATGCCGCGTCCCGGCCTGCGCGTGTCGTGGAAAGCGATCGAGGACTCGCCGCCAGCATCTGATTTGCTGCGCATCGGGGGAGAAGCAGCGAGGCAGGCCGGCATGCATGCACAAACGCACTTCATCACTTGTTTACTCCTTGCTTCGCTGCTCCCAGTAGTCCCTTGCAACTAGACGAGTACCAAACTGTGCCACTGTGCCAGTGACTCGGCTCTCTCGCAGCAGCATGTTTTTGTTATACAATGACAGGCAGGTAGACATGCATGTTGCAGTAGTGCTATCGCTGAGCCTTTAATGAAGGCAAACAAACGCGAGTGCGGGAGAGCACTCCCAGACTCCCAGTCCATGTTTCATTGAGTTGTTTCTAAATCTGCCGCGCTATATAAAAAACGGTCATAAATACAACCATCTCAATGCATTGTATTCATCAATTAATTTTATTTTTCTATTTTTTCGATTTGTTTCTAAATCTGCCGCGCCGCCACCGCTTCCGCCGCTGGATCGGGCCCGCGCCGCCGGATGCCGCTGCATCGTCGTAGCCGCCGCCGGATGCTGCTGCGTCGTCGTCGTCGCTGCCGTCGCCGGATCCGCGCCCGCGCCGCCACGTTGTTGCAGCTACCGCCTCCTTCGCCGGATCTGAGCCTGCACTGCGCCATCGTCGCCGCCACTGTCGGATCCAAGCCCGTGCCGCGCCGTCGTTCCCACCGCCGCCGGATGCCGCTGCGTCGTCGTCGTCGCAGCCGCCGCCGGATTTGCTATGCGCTGCTGCTGATTTGGAGCAAGAAAGGGAAAGAATGGAGATCGGGAAGGGGAGGAATGAAGATTGGGAAAGGTAGAAGAAAGTGATAAATAAGATGTGTGTCCCACATAAATTTTGAAGAATGTGCTTGTAGCCAACCTGTTGGAGGAATGGTCTCTTAAACTGACTAGAATGTGCCACATAAGTCTTATAACCAGCAAGCTGACTCTACCATTGGAGATGCTCTTATTTTGGGACGGTGGAAGTATATGGCAGTTACAGAGACGGGTGATGTGGTTGCATCGGGATTCGGGAGTACTCTCATCTCTCAAGAGAAAAGAACAACTTGTGTCGTGGTTTAAACCACTGGCACTGCACCTTCCTTTTAGGGCATCCAATGACCGTTCCACGTCCTCCTTTTTCTTTTTCTTTTTTTTGAGAGCGTTCCACGTACTCCTATATGCATAGAATATCAGCACGCTGAAATGTGAAACAATCATCTTGAGAAGTTCGGACGGAGGGAAGAAGAAGAAAAAAAGTGGCTTGTGGTTCCACAACGAGAGCTGGATAGCTAGCTGCAGCCTGCAGCATGCCTGCCGAGCCACAGTGCTGTAGTACAAGCAACTGGTGCTAGTACTGCACTGTTCTCTAGCCCTCGATCCGCACTGTGCAAATCAACGAGCATGCATGCAGATCTGCAGGCGCAGGCGCGCAGCTAGCTGTAGGCGTCGCCTTATTCGGCGGCGTCTCCAATCATTGCAAAGATGAAAGATATCGATGCCACGCTTGCTTGCATCGCCATCTCCAATTCCCCATTTTTACATACGTACGTACGCTCGTCGGCCAGGCCGGCCGGTTGACATGCAAGGCGAATAGGCGATGCACAGATATTGCCTAAATCTTATGTGATGATTAAAATCTTAGCACGTTCACGCTAATAAAATTACAAAACACGTCAGCTATGTTGCTAACTGATCACTTTGTATTATAAGTAAAAGAGGTCGTACGTGCGTTAACTCTCAGAGAACTCTTGAAGTTAATTGTCTTCTTAATCAAATAAAAAATTCTAAAGTATGGTTACAGAAAGGTTGAAGTTTTTTCTAAAACTTTTTGTCAGCCATCTGCTATACTAGAACTTACCATGGTCGATATAATATCCACAATGTATACTGGATTTATATTACTCATCATATGAAAAAGTTACTTCAGGCTACAAATAGACTGTTAAGGGTTATCATGACCAACAACCACAAATCTTTGTATTCGCATAAATCCTTTTATCTACATCTCAATCATAGTGGACCGATGTCATAATAGTGTAGATCAATCGCACCAAATTTATTCTGTTTGACTTGGACATATATACTGCACACACGGATCTGTATTAGGAGTTAGGACACGGATCTTTATATTCAAGCACAAACAAATATTTATAAATTTGAGGTGTTCTTTAAAATATATATCGAAGGAAAAATATATACTCCGGTCCCTTCATATGTGCGTGAGACCTTGCTAGTTATAATAGACAAGAGTCAATGGAAGCACCATATATTAATCACAAAAATTTATATACAATTACAGTAAACGAGAAAAAATTTACACCATATATTATAGTGGAACCATATTGCAATGACTTAGTTTTTTTAAAAAAAAAGACTCCACATTGATTATAATAATAACTAAAAGCAATTCAAATCTAGAACAAAAAATATAAAAAATAATATGCATCAATTAAAAGACTAGAAAAAGACTTCATTTCAATGAAAATAAGAAAGAAATAAAATCCAGATTAAAAATATTAGAAACGTGTTCATATCAACTGCTGCAAGATTAGAAAAAGTTTATATCAGCCTTAATAAAAAAGAATTGAAACAAAATAACACAAAATACATATGAACTATATTTAAAATAAAGCAATAAATTTTATTAAAAATTACTCCCTCTATTTCGCTATATTTGTCTACTAACATTTTTTATATTTGTTCATTTGCCTCGAGAGTATTTGCTTTTAATTGTTTGTCCATTATAATAACCAAGGATGATTTATAATCCATTTTAATGGTAAAGCTAGTCAATTATTGTTTTTAAGGAAGATTAAATGTGTGCGGTCAACAAATTCATTAATTAGAGGTATATTGGTCTTCCTTAATGCGCTTTTTCAGTTGAGTTTGTGTCTTCTTGAACTGTGTGCAATGGTGAACATGAACAAATATAACAAAACAGAGGAAGTAGTAAGTTGCAACGAAATCAAGGTCGGATCTATTAGTTTGCCATGATCTAAAATTGTTATGAATCTCCATACATACAAATTTCTCGTAAAACTCAACAAATCAAGTTGTGCAAATATGTTAGACACTGTGCTCATTATTATAGTATACATACATAGCAAGGCCGATGCGTAAAAAAAAGTTTTATAGACATTAAACACATGTTTCTTGATACATGTTCTAAACACATCTCGAATGGGTCCTGAGTTAGTACGTATAGTAGTATAATGAATAAAATATTAAAATAGAAAGCATAGATAAATAATAAAAAAAAACAACAGTATATAAAACGTTCTTACTTATTACGACCACTAAAGATGCTCTAAATTAAGCGTGGCCAAATAATTCAGACGGCGATTTAATTCTCGGCGCACCAAGATGCACGTCGTCTTCGAGAGGCTTGAGTTGACGGGAGCTGCCGGCAGTTGCATCAAGGCCGCCGTACGTGTCTAGTTATCTTCCAGCTGCTTTTCTAGATGTTTCTTTCTTTACACCACATCGGATGGATCGATCAGTCTCTGTCTCTAGCCATCACTGTGATGCCTGTGTACATGCCTATCAATGGACAGTAGCCTAGCTAGTACGTAGTCGGAATTGCAGGGATTGATTAGAGAATTATAGCCTGTAGCTGTTGTCGTGGAGCTTGGCTTGCTTGTCATGGGCGCGCGATCAATGGAGACCAGGCGTGGTCACACAGGGACCGGAGCCAGGGAGAAAGGTGGTGAAGCCACTGCTAAAAAATATATATCACCGATTATTCAAAATTGCTATTACTAATGATTTTCTAACCGTTGATGATTAAGAGATAGTGATAATCGAGAATTCTGACGATTTTAGAACCGTTAGTGATGACTTTATTCACCAACGGTTCTCTGACCCAACTGCTAGTGATGACAAGTATATCGATATCAGTTCTTTACACATATAACTCTTGAAACTACTAGTGTTTTTCTGTTGCTATTAGATGGTTGGGCCGTGCCGTTTGGTATGGATCCGGGGCATGTAGCCCAAACTTCCGTCGCTATTCTTGCCGGATGGTGGAGCTAGACCGTTTAGCCTAGGCCAAACCGTTCGGCATGTTTCCAGCCCGTCCAAAGCAACTGGGGTAATGTTTAGTTTTTTAATTTTTGAAGGTTTTCTTTGCTCAGAAATTGAAGTTCTGTATACAAAAATTGTATAGAATTTTGAGACATAGCTTTTTTGTCTTCACGACCTTTCCATTTGAGCAACCACAAAAGTCATATGAAATGATGAATATTACTGTGGTGTTAGAAAGTGGTTGCAAGTGGGCAATTTTGATGGATTTTGCAACTGCTTTGGTTTGGCATGTACCCAATAAGTTGTTCACGATGAATATGATTAATTAGGTTTTTTGGAGCTAATATGGATCAAACTGAGATATATTTGGGGCTGGAACGAATTTGTTGGTTTTGGTGGTTGTAAGTGCCGAAGTGATGGCCCATTCTTCGCCCCAAGAGTTAAAGACAATTCAGTGGAACACAAAACACGTGTGGGACTCACAAGGAAGTTTTGAGATCATGAGCACGAGGCAGTCAATGTGTGGATGCTTTGAAACGAAGGAATCAATAGGTGATTGGCTTCGCATCAAAATTCGTACAAATAGAGTTAAAAGTCGGTTGTGAGTTGGGTTTTGGGTTAGTCCATGTAAAAGCCCATTTAGGGGCGCAAAGAAATCTAATCCTTTTGCTTGGTGGCTTTTCCTCTTGTGCCTTGGAGAGAAAGAAGAAAGGGAAAGATGGAGATGGAGTTTTGAGAGATGAGTACACCTTAACCAAAACAATTATTATGTTGTAATCATTCCTTGTTAGTCATGAAGAAAACTTTAATCTTTAATTTGAAATTTGTGACCCTTGCCTCTCCTTTATTCTTGCTCTTGTTTCAAGGTGTTCTTGGTTCTAATCCTAGGAAATCTTGGTTGTTTTGTTTTGATGCTTGTTGGTGAGTTATTCTATATCACAAAACATACTTAAATCATCCAAGGGTCATCTCAAACAAGTAGCCCTTTTGTTGTGGCTATGAATTGAAATTTTGAGTTTAATTTGGCATGTTCATATAACCTAGGATTGGTGAAACTCAAAACGTTATAGCTCGACTTTGGACAGTACTATAGGCTTGATTTTAGGATAAATTAGGTTCTAGATAGCCTAAGGACACTTTCGCTTTAGTATTAAGTTCATTGCTCAAGAATCAAAGTTTGTGTCATCTGTAGGGTTTAATTGTGCTAAAATCACTGCGCGCCGAATAGTTTGCGTTAATTTTATCTTTTTGATAATGTCTCTAATCAAGATGATTCTTGTTGCGTTGGCTTCTAATTTCCTTGGGCAGCTATCGTAAAAATTTATAATCATCTAAGCACCAAGCACAAATCTACATGCGTGCTAGATGAACTTTGCATTGATTTCAAGGTATGCTGTGAAGAAATAGTCAAAATCAATTAAGCTTATATCCTCATCATCCCTCTAGGTTCCTAGCTGGTTTTACGAAGAACGTCCGTTATATATCCTATACTTCAACAATCTGTCCTACATCAATGTTATATAACAAGAGGCACCAACAGGCTGCTTCCTGCTGCATCCACGTCGCCCCCTCGCCCGCGCACCCTGCCCTCCCGTCGCCACGTTGCCCGGCAGTCTCTGGCCATCCGATCGCTTCGTCCAACAAGATCCGACCGTTCATACGAAATTAATCTTTGAAAACAAAAAAAACGGTGAGCCACGTGCCAACGCGGGTCATTCGGCGAGTTGGCTAGCTGGCGCAGCCTTCACTCCGCAGGCCGCGGTTCAATCCCTGCTCCTGCCGTGGCCTCCAATTTTTTCCCCATGCGCGCAGCATTTGGCGCACCAACAGTGCGTTGCCTTCGCTAGTATCATTACATCAGTGATTGTCCTTCGTGGGTCATTAACTGCCACAATAAATAAAAGTTCTTTGCCCGACAACAAACTTGCCGATTTTCTCTTTCTCTATTGTTCTCTCTACTCTCAAAAACACACCAGGCCATATGTCCACTATCTGCAGGTACACGCATGACATAAGTAGCCCGATTATGATCTACGCCGCCTTTGCCCAGCGCCAAGACCACGAGACTCAGCCAAATGTGCTTCATATAGATATGCTTGCTGGCCTCTTCTTGCTGCATGCCAAGCTAAGCATGAGCTTAATTCAAATTGACATCAAATTTGTGTGCCTTTCATAAAATGACATCAATGACATCAGACACATCTACTTTTTGTACGCATAATATTTTAGACATTTTTTTGCATTTCTTCTATTTTCCTTGTTTCCCTATATATTTTCCTTCTATTTCATGAATGAAGTGACCAAAATACCCTAGCTCCTCTTTTCTCCCTCCCACCGATAGCTAGGCCCAACCTGTCAGCCTCTTCTACTTCCTCCACCATCTTTCTATTTCATCCTCCTTTCTTCTTCCTTCCTTCCTTCCTTCCTTCCTCCCTCCCTCCCTCCTCCTCCATCTCTCTCTCTCTCTCTCCCTCCCCCCCCCCATGATGCAATGGCTTGGGCAACCTCATCAATGATGGCAGCGGCATCGACCAACAGTAAAAGGTGGCCTCCTCCCACATCTCTCTCTCTCTCTCTCGCGGTATGCAATGGCTTGGGCAACCTCACCAATGACGGCAGCGACATCGACCAACCGCAAAAGGCGGCCTCCTCCCGCATCTCTCTCTCTCTCTCTCTCTCCCCCCTGGCCGCCTTTCTCCATGTTGATGGGCTTTGACAACCTCGCCAATGACGTTGACCAATGAACGTCGACCTTGGGCTAGCCATGGTGGCGTGATTTCTAGGTGGCGATTGTTGTAGTGCGAGGTGGAGCTGGTAGCATGAGACATGGGCGTGCGAGCTCAAGGCAACGGCCATGTCGGCGCATGCTTAAGACAGCAGGCATGGCGGCACAAGGTAGAGGGGTGAGATGGCGGCGGTGCGAGGTAGAGGCGATGCGAAGCAGAGGGGCAAGGTGTGGTGTGGAGGCGACGACTGCAAGATGGAGGCGGAGGCGTATGGAAGGAATGAGGAGGAAAGAGGAGGGGGAGGAGGTTGATGGGAGGGTTCCGTGTGCCGGTGGGAGACGGAAAGGAGAGAGAACAGTGGCATTTTGGTTGTGTTATCATTAAAAATCAAGAAAAAGGATGAAAAAACTGAAAGAGTCAAGGAAAAATATCCAAAATGTTATACATACGAAAAATTGAATTGTATAGTGTAATTTCGCAGAAGGTACACAAATTTAACGTTAATGTGCCCCAGACTCACAAACATGAGTTTCATACATCCTATTTTCCCTAATTTGGTACCAAATTCTCACATTTGATCGCTTGTATGAATCTACCGCGCTGTACGGCTACGACAATATTACGCATTGGATCCACGCATGGACTCATGGTTCCCACCGCGAGGTGGTGCATGCGCGCCTCATGGCCGCATGCCACTATTCAACATGCGAGCAACGCCATAGTTGGGGGAGGTGATCGATCACGCTCCCGGCCCGCGCCCGGTAGGGTGGGGGCGGCGCTAGCCGATCCCCCGATTATTGCCGCATCGTAAGCCTACGCCGATCGAATCGATCGCGGCGCGCGCAGGCCCAACTGGAAAGGGCCCCCAAAAGACGGCACGCGCAGCCGCTCCAGGCGTGGAAAAGGCGACGCGCGCAGGCGCCGCCCCGGCGCGCTGGGACGACGCTACGGCAGCGTGTGCAGTGTGCGTTGCGTGTGTGGATCCATCATCCATCGATCGTACGAGCGAGCAGTAGCTAGCTAGGCATGCATGGGCGTCAGGGCGCCCGATCGAGTGCATGCATGCATGTGCATGTGCATGCGGCATGCCGGCCGGAGCGAGTACGACGGCGGCCAGAGAGCCTGGCAATCGATGATCACTTGTAGGGAAGTGGGCTCTGCTGCGTGCCCGGCGGCCAGCGGCTAGTGTGCTCTGCATGCGCCGTCGCAGACTGGCGTGGCTTTCCCGGCATGCATGCATGCAGGCGCAGCGACCTGCCTCTGCCTGCCTGCCTCGCCGCCTGGCTTCTAGGTGCAGGCATGCATGCATGCCCAGCTACCTTCTCTGCCTAGCTCTCCTCCTTGTCATCATCTTCCTGCTGCCTGCGGGCTAGGTATGTAGCAAGCCTAGCTAGGGTGCGATCATCAGCTTCGGTCTCCTCTCATTGCGATTGCTTAATGGTCGATCTGCTTTTAAAAAAACAGTTAACATATATAGGAGTATACATAATGAAACAATCATAAGAGCATCCCCAGCAGGGATGCATCGCGGCCGGCATCAAGCGCCTCGCGGCGGGAAAATTGAACACGCAGAGGCGGGTAGGCACGGGCAGGGGAAAAATCGAACACGGGCGGGCAGCAAGCGCGCGCATCAGCGCTGATGCCGGCTGCGATGCATCTCCTGCTGGGGATGCTCTAATCTATAGTTCTTATGTACGTGGGTCGCGCGCCTCCATAGAACTGACCACACAATCTCTGTGATCCTAGAACTTCACGAGCCATGGTTGGATACATGGTTTAAAGAAATCATAGTTTTGTAATATATAGAGTTTTCACTTATCTACAAATGGTACAATGATTTTACTAAACTCCACTGAATTTTGGCAATTATTGGAACTATCACACGTTCGAATGCATAGTTTTTAGGATGATAGAACTTGGCTAAAGTGTTGACCATGACCAATGAAGGAAACAGGGTAAGAATATACTAAAAAAACTTGAGTTCGAAGTAGAGTTTGACTCTGAAAAACCACGGTTTATATGTACTAAACCAGAATTTCATACTCTTTACAAGTTTGGAAACTAGCCAATGTTCTAGAAGACTGTAGAATCGGATTGGGCTAAGAGACTTATAGGCTGGATCAGCCGTAAAAGAATTTAGAGTAAAATGCACCAGGAGTCCATTAACTTGTAGCGTGGTGTCACTTAGGTCCATCAACTTTCAAACTGCAGTTTTGGATCCATTAACTCTTTAAGTTGTTCACTGCAGGCCCGTACCCCTTCGTTTTATGTTTAGATCTGACGTGGCATGGACCCCACGCTTTTAAGTTGTTCACTGCAGGTCCATTAACTCTTTTAAGTTGTTCACTGCAGGTCCCTTAACTCTTTTAAGTTGTTTACTGCAGGTCCATTAACTCTTTAATGGGTCCATGCCACGTCGGATCTAAACATAAAACGAAGGGGTACGGACCTGCAGTGAACAACTTAAAGAGTTAATGGACCCAAAACTGCAGTTTGAAAGTTGATGGACCTAAGTGACACCACGCTACAAGTTAATGGACCTCCGGTGCATTTTACTCTTTTTTAAAT
>SPJY01029432.1:245029-383320 GCA_005191435.1 Raddia distichophylla | reverse complement strand
CCCTGGCAATGCTTCGTGGCATACCCAGTAGTCACCTTTATAACTACCCTGTTACGGTGTAGCGTTTGATGATACCAAAGCATACGAGTCCACATGCTGGGCATCCATAACGATCTCAGGTCTAAGGACCATATAGGTGTACCACTCGAGACTATACGCTGATGGCACTTTAAGAGATAACAATCTCACAGCGTCTCGGAAGTGGGTCTGTCCAACTACTCATGTTCTCCAACATATGTCCACATTATTAATTTGATATCTCCATATCAATGATCCGGAAACATGATCATCAATCAATACATGTGCTGATTTTAGGATAATAATGGTTCAAATTATGATACGATCAGGGACCGGTTTAGAATAACATCATATAATGAAAGAGTTCCACGAACAAGTCGTACTTGTCAATCAATACTTAATAATGTTATTCAAGGAACCTGGATAACAAATTATCCCTTATAAACATAGAAGTAATAGTGTCATCTCCGAGACAGCCTAGTCGGCTCATCACTTATATTTTATCCACATGCACTAGAGTTTACAACCGGATATCCAATATCCAATACTCATGTGCTCCTTTCACAAAAGGTTGCGGTAATATTTGTCTAGGCTGAAACTTTTTCAGCTTTTCAACCTCCATTAAATATCGGTTTGGCAACTAGTGTGCGATGTAACCTTTGCATGCCACATTTTCTCACCTCCAAAGAACACATTTATTATATTTCATAAGTATTTTAGAATGTTTCTTACAATCCAGTGACATTCATCCGGTATAGATTGATATCTATATATTCGGTGACATTCACCTTGATGCACAAGGCATGAAAACCCCTTCTTTGCCAATTACTAAGCTCATCAAGTATTCAATACTGAATCTTGCTCTCCAATGTGACATACATAGGAACAAATTTTCGGTTAAACCATTCAACACCATGTCAACATATAGGTCTAATCCAATTAGCCTTACAGATCTATCCATATACACCCTGATGCCAAAATTATGGAATATTATTTTCTATCAATAATATGTCATACATATATAAGATCAAGAAAATCAGTGCTCTCCTACTTGCCCTTGATGAATTAGCCAAACAATTTGATTACACATCAAAACAAATATTTAACTCTGATATGATAGTTTCAAAAACACGCATGCTCTAGCACTTTATGGATCATCAAAACTTGGCCGTGTCAAAAACATTCTCACTTAGGTCTTCTAAAGAGAGCCGTTTCGATATCCATATTGTTTATCAAATATGCAACAGTAGCTAGGTGAATGTAGACATCACCAAGCGAACCAATCAAGTTCAAAACTTAATTATCACATTTAGCTCGTCTTAAATTCATCTTTCAGAGTATATAGGCCCATCACGATTCATAATCAGTCTTAAGCACATCATAATCCGACAACAATTGGCTTTCCTATCATATAGGTGACTAATGTGGCTTTTATGAGCTTTTATGACCAATGTAGGGTTGGTTTTTTCATAAAAATACAACAATTTGCATATAATATAAAAGTTTAATGGGAACCGAAACACTTTCTAATGATTTCCGAATAAATCCGAGTCACACCGTGTTCCCACTAAATATTTGGGAAGAAACAATTTCTTCAAAATAAAACCATTTCGAGCAAGAAACATTTTGCAGCTCTTTACCCTTTTATATGTACAAACACTTTGTACCTCACAAAGAAACATTTATCTTAATCGATTATGAACTTATTAGACGTCAGACGTCTTACACATGCCCCACCATCCAGATTTCGATAAATAGCACGGAACAATTTCCGATCCATATTATATATGGTGGTTTCATTGTGACTAGATGGAATCTTTCAAATAAGCACAATTATTTCTAAAGTGTACCATATCATGGATAATGAAAATAATAGCATCACAAGTCCTGAAGATTAATAACATACATCCATTCACTCATGGAGCATGCCCATAAACCAAATCAATATTCCACTCAAAAGAAGCGAAAACATTGAACTTGCTTATGCCCGGAATATAATAACAATTATTTAATTCCGACTATAATCCTTCGGATTGGGCCGTTAAAGTGTGTCAATGTCAAACGAGACAACTTTTACACCCACGTCATTATTCCAGAATCCAATCCTATGTTGTCAGGGTAGCGCCAACCTTCGACTTCACAAGTCTAGATTAGTACTCTATGTCCAACTTGACATTTTCCTTTCACACATGACTCAGCCTCATTCATAATTCAGTCAGTCTTTCGAACCATCATCAAAATATTAGTGCTGATCTTAATGGTTTCTGATTCTAACATGCATCATATGCATCTCGGCCTATGATTTCTAAGCCATTCATCAGATGAAAAGCAACTGAAAATCACATCAATAGCTAACTATTAGCTAAAGGAAAAATCATATTTTCTATTGTTCAATGTAATTAATCATATTGACCACATATGATAGCTAACCAAATTTTCTTTTTATGCTAATCTGCACGCAAACAATGACTTAGGGATCAAATTCTTTAGCCTTTGTCTGGTTCTCAAACATGCCTTCCAATCCACAATCATATTGCAGATGTCCATGACTTCATCTTGCTATAAAAACTCAGATTTCATAGTGGCAAAAATGAGACAGTAAACACTAAGAAAATCATCACAGTGCTTCTAATAAACAATTACAATACAGGTTGCATTTCAACTGGTTCATCAAGGTACTACTCTTTAGAACAAATATTCCTTATTAATAACTAGAGAACAATTGTCAAAATTATATCAATCATCATGCATATATCAAGATTCTCTAATCAAATATATTGCTCAAAAGTAAAGCATTAGGTAAATCAACAAATATTAAACTATGTTTACGTGCGTACCTCCTTTAACAATTTAGCGAAGATACTCCCACGCAAGTCACATTCCCTCTTATGACTCGTGATGGGACAAGATCCATGGTTACTGCAGTTCGGGTAATGATTTGTCAATACCACTTGAACCCGTAACATAGTTAAGACAACTCCTTGCCAATCATATCTTATGTGACTCTTGTTTGTTGGGGTGGCATCATATGCCTGGCTCCCAATCCTGATGCCCCGAAGTCCTAATCCTATTTGGATGACTCCGATAAGCAAACCAACGCTATGCGTGTGAATGCACGGGTTAGGCTACACTCACCCTGTTGTACATGAAAGTAGACGGCGTCCTTGATTTGTCAAGAACTTATCCGCCAACTTGCAAGACGATAGGTGCAGCAATTGAAAGGGCATCATACACTTAATATTTCGAGGGAAGTCTATTCTATGAAAGAATAGCAGAGCAGGAAAAACAATCACAGAAAAATACACTATTTAAACTGTGTACTGGTATGGCACAAGACGCGGTGATCATTATCACTCTGATCATTAACACTATGCGTCTATTCCTGTCCACCGGGCCATCTACTCGATATTAATCAAGTATCACAAATTAAGATGTAAGCCTCAGTAAGATCCTACACATGCATCGTATATACAAGGATCAAACTATTTACATATATTTGCATAGAATCAAATTCTACCAAATAAAGTGAACTCATAACAATTATGAAAAGCACATAAATAATCAGTGTAGTGGAAACATTTTTCCCATAGTGAATCATATTCACGTCTTTTGCCCATGGAAAATTCCAACGGATTAATCGTATTAACCCTCTCCGGACCAATCACATTGACCCAATGAACATTCCATTAAACCAGTCAGCCTACTAATAAATCAGTCGGCAAGGTTCGAACTATGAATCATATTCACAATTTTACCCATTAGTCATACAGCACCAACCAACTGCCGAGGCAACATGGCAGTAGGGGGAACTCACCAGGCAACCAGCGCTCGAGGCATCTTATGCCAAAGTGGTACTCCAACTCCATAAGCCATTTATGGCGTGGCTGTACCATTGCTCGAGATCCGTATCCCAGCGTACGGCAGGGCTTTCTGACCGACTCGAGCTCCTGCGAGTAGAACCGAGTAGTGCTAAGTAGCGTCGAGCAGCCCGCGACCAACTCAAGTTCTTCCAAGCAAAGCCGAGTAGCGTCTAGCAGTGCCAGGCACCGTCGAACAACATCGAGTGACCCGAGCAACAATTTACTCGTCACCGAGTAGTTTAGGCAGCGCCGACCAGTGTCGACTATTACCGGCACACTACCGAACAGGACCGAGTAACCCAAGCAACAAATTGCTCGTTACTAAGTAGTCTGAGTAGTGCCGAGCAATTTCGAGTAGTGCCGAACAATATCAAGTCAACCGAGTAACAATTTGCTCGTTACCGATCTGTCCGAGTACAAACAGGCACTTCGACCAACGTTTGGCCGCTCATCATGATCGAGATCATTATTAACACATGCAACTTTTGCACGGTAACCATAACTCAGCTATCATCTAACCGCTGCTAGACCACTAGTTGATCTGATGAACACACCATATATACTAACTAGCATTATTTTGCATGCACACATACATATATGCTTCAACGGTACATGCATCTGATGCGTGCCATCACATTATAAGCATACGTCCATCATCCATCGATATCTGTTACATGCAAACATACAAACTTAGCCAATATTTCGACGTCCCACATACACAGCCACAAACAGTTCCCTGGCTGTGTAGAGCAACGCCGAGTACTGCCGAGCAGGACCATGCACTGTCTAGCAGCCACCTGGCTACCGCGCTAGCAGTACGTAGCCTCCTGGAGCAGCACCGAGCAACCTTGATGCCTACCAGTTGATCGTATCAACTTGACATCAAATCAAAATTAACTCTCATTTTAGCCGATTGATCAAAATCACAACAGCAAACAAGAATTAATCTAATCAATGGTTGGCCGATCCAATCTCATTAAAGAAGGCCACATAATTACTTTGATCACATCAACTAATTATCATAGGCTCATGACGAGATCAATCTATCTCAAAGTCCACCCGTACGGTGATCTCATCACCAATTTTCAGATTAATCTCCATTAATCAAACAAAAGGCACGGTTGATCATATCAACCAATGACTCTATACGTCATCATATGACCAAAATAACAGATCCAATCTGCTACCTTTAACTGGTGATAGATCCAATCTACTACCCACATATCACATATGCGCCGCATATCAAATATGCGTTGATCCGGATCAAGAACTAAACAAGATGGCTCTGATACCACTGAAGGGAAACGCGGGATTGCTACACTAGCAATGAATCAAATTCTACCGCGGAAACCCAGGAACACCCGGCAAGTAAATGACCACAGATCAAGATTACCTTACGACGTGCTGTGCAGCGGAAGACGAGTAGATGAAGCCGGTTCACCGATCTGCACGTAGTCGTACAGAAGTGGTCGTTCATGGCAATCCAGATCACCGCCGAGTGCTTTCCGTGGTCGCCGAGTGGTTGCCGAGTGCCACGGCCAATCTCCATGCCGTGGAGGTCGTCGACGTACTCCGCGCGCTCGCTGGGATTCGCGATCTTCCCGAGCAGCGCACCTTCAAACGGACGCCCCGACCACATCCGAACTCCGTTTTCGACATTCTACCACTCGTTGGAAAGCTAACGAAATTATATTTCCAACGCATCCAGTCTCGCCTAGAAACTCCTTTTGGATTAACGGGAATCAATGAAACAAGATCACGTCCAGGACACATGCGCGAGCAGCAATGTCTCGATCTCAGATTCGCATCGGCTAGCGCCACATGGTGCAGCGCCTTTACGGTATCCACACATACAGAGATTGGGATACATCCATGTGCGGTGTGCTAGCACTGGTACACAGATGCCTGGGGGAGATGACGGCTAGGGTTTGGTGAAGAGGAAGAACTTGTGCACAGGCATGCCTACCGACCTCTCTCCTGCACCTCCTTTTATATAGCGCCCACTATTGGGCCCTCTATGCTAGAGGCCTAATTAGGTCTGGTCCACATCATATGGATCCCACGCTAACCGTGAGCCCGCATCATATGCGACTCATAATTTTCATTGGGCATATCCCAACAGTACCTCCGCTGCCCCTGTGCGCTCGCCCAACGCCTGCTCGCCAAGCGCCACGTATCCTGGCCACCCGTCGCCTAGGGCCTGGTTGCCCGCCTGTGCATCGGACGCCCACGCGTCCTGGTCGCCCGGCGCCTGGGGCCTAGTCGCCCGCCAGAGCACCAAACGCCATGTGTCCAGATCGTCTAGCACCTGGTGTCTGGTCGCCTGCCTGAGCATCGGACGCCACGTGTTCTGAACAAACAGCTTTGAATCTTTGCCTTATTTAGGGCTATCCCTTGACCTGCTTAGGCCAGGTGTTGCTAAGTATGGGTCGCTCCCTGATTGGCCTTTGGTCCCACTTGACAGTGGAGCGGGGTCACACCCCGGTGTTGAATACACCGACAATATGCCTTATTTCATGTTTTTGAGCAAATTTTTTTACCCATGTACATGTAAATAATTTCAATGCCCCTGGTTCATCGCTCCCTGCATGACAAGTAACCTGCTTCATTAAATCAGTTTCCAGGTGCAAAACACCCTTGGAAATTGGTGCGCAGGGCCTCTGTTGGTGATTGACAAGCGGCCCACCTTAAAATGGGCTTGGGCTGACTCCGTACCAGCCCACCGCACATACAGAAGGTCTAAAAGGCCGTCTCTGGCCGTACTAAAGGAAGCATCTAGCCCACCAAGATTCTTCTCGGGCTTGACCGGGTCAACCGCGTCCCCCTAGGTCCCTGCCAGGGGCACGGCTCACCTCCCGGGCTATCCTTAGTTCGGGAGAAGGCCTCGCGGACAGTCCGTCTGTCCGCGGACAGGTGGCGACAACTGTTATGTCCCACCGCACTTTCCCCAACCTTGACCGGGATGAACTGTGCCTCCTCGGGAACCCGCAGCCCGGGGAGGAGCACGCAGGCAGCTCAGTTTGTCGTTTTCCCCCTTTGGCAGACGGCAAATGGTTGTTACGCTACGCGACGCTCCCAACGGGCGGTGCGAGGCTGGCCCGGTCCAGTCAATGCTATATTGGGGATAAAGGGAAAGTGCTTTCTCCCTAAAGTACGATTCCTTCCCGTATCGGCATATCGAGACAAACACGTGTCCAGTACTAACCCGAACAGCTTCTCCCTGCAGGCTCGAGACCAGACAGAGCCCCGGAATGAGACAAGAATGTCGCCACTAAAGCAAAGATCGGCACGGAGCCCACCGGATCAGCTCCGGACGACCCGCCGCGCCTATAAAAGGGAAGGCCCCGAACCAGCCAGAGAGGCGATCCAGGTGTTAACAAGTCACTCAAGCCACACGGGCATCCGAAGCTTCCTTAGCAGTAGCCTTAGTCCTTAGCCACCATCGTTGTAAGCTCGGGATCGGTGCCTTCAAGCCCGGTCTCGGCACCTCTTGTACTGTTTTCCACCATATAATCAACAAGGCTGGAGTAGAGCTATTACCCGGCAGTGGGGGCTCGAACCAGGGTAAATCGCTCGTGTCTTCACGGTTTGTGTTGTTTCTTCCTTTCTTCCCTTCTTCTTCACTGTACGAAGGATCCTTACCCGGATCACCAGATCGCACCAAGCCCTTGTTCGGGAAGACCGCGTGGCTTGAGCCCCCCGTAGGCTCGGCCGCTGCCCCGGGCTGCTGAGAAGGGTTGTCGTTGGGCCTCACTCCAACCACAAATTCGTCTGCCGGTCCGTGGACCCGCTGCTCTTCAGGAGCGCGATTCCCAGACACCGACAGCCTCACACAGCTGGTCCCAACTAAAAATGGAGCCTTCTCGCTGGTTGAAGAGCAAAGTTCAAGCTTGCCCTTCCAACACACAGGGAAGTAATTGGCCATGATGGTCACATTGCTCGTCGACGCTTGGGTGTGGGCTTGGCACACCAGCTCGATCTACGGCCAGGATTTTGAGGTTCTCAACGAGCGTCGGTCTTATGTCAGCCATGGTGAAACCCCAATCGTTGCCTCGAGATAGTTTCGTCGTTGTACGCGCGCTCCTCGACCAAAACGCTGGCCTATGCACGCGGGTTTGCCTCAGAATCAACCTGCGTGGGGTCGTTGCGCTCCGAAAGATCTCGGAGCAGGGTTGTGACAGGTACGGGAATGTACTCCACCATGACACCTTGTATACTGAGAACGGTGGCCTCATCGAGGTCTTCCAACTCATTGAAGTCGACGTCCTAGTCATTGTAGAGACCCAGGGGTTGGACGTCCCGCGGGATTTCGGGCGCGAAGGACTCAAGCCTCTCACCACAGTCGGGGCCAGCTATCGGCAGTTGAAACCGGGGTTCTCAGGTGTCGAGATTTTTTAGTTGAATTGGGATGGCTCCTTCCAGCTCCCTACGAGGTTGTTGAGGATATCCTAATTCCAGAGGATCGGAGGGAACATTGGGGGCAATGGATGCCCGGAAACACGGGTCTTTTCACCCTGGTTCAGGTCTCGCACGGTGGGGATAACACGTTGACGTCCCGCTAGATTGACTAAAACCAAGGAAAGAGTACAAGAGGCGGCGGAGTGAAGTTGTGGTATGTCATGTTATGGAGGTCGAAGACGCAGATATTGTTGTCTCTCGTGCTCTCTCTCCCTGCCTTATTCACAAGAGGCCCGGCCTATTTATAGCGGAAAAGGCCAGGTTGAGCAATCCTAGACGCTTCCCGACGGAGAAACCCTAGCGCACGGACGAGGTGCCCTTTTACACAAGAGACATCCTATTATACACTGAGAAAACATATTTTTTGGTGGATCCCTGAGCTAACCATTACGGGGTCGCCCATGGCCTTGACGGGGCGACACCGTTGTTGCAGACGAGCGTGACGATGCCAGTCAGGGACATTTAATTCACGCCATGCCATTTTACGCTATCACGAACTCGTGATACCTTCGCGTGGGTTGATAATATCCTGTTGCTACGTGTTTGCCAGGACGCCTACGGAGGGATCCTATGGGGGAGTTTGGCTGGATCGGGCCAATATTGTATGTCCATTTTACACATCTAATCGGTTGTTTATAGTTGATTACGTATTTTCTTATCGATTGTAGAATTAAAATAGTTAACACACTCTGAACCCTAAGCCCATGAATGTCTAGCCGATATAACTTTGGGTGCCAACAAATACATAGCTCTTTTGGGTATCAAACACATGATTGCGCTCAAAAACATATAATAATCTCATAACCCATAGTTTACCTTAAAACTATAAAAACACTTTGTCGTAAACGATTCAATTTGCATGCATGCTCTTGTATTTCAGATAGGCCGGGAAGTAAGTAAATCCTTTATCAAGGTTTTTGTCGATTGTTAGCTAATAAGCTCATGCACGAATGTGTTGACTTATCGCGCGCCGGATCTACAAACGTTGGGGGCAGGGGGTGTTGGAATTTGGAGCGATATATCGTGCAAAAAAGGTTCTGTGACGGACCCGATCCCCGTGAGCTAGCTGTGAGCACACCAAGCGAAGTCACCAACAGTGTCATCGTACAACCTAAGATGTGTGATTGTTTTTACCGCAACGACCTGTGAACTCTAGCACGCTGCACGCTACCGCAACCTATGAACTATGCACGCTGCACGCCCATCACTACGCAAAACGACCAAATTTTGGACCACCCAAACCAGCATCTAGCCGCCGAGACAACCTCCTTTTCTAGACGGCTCGAGAAATACCATTGAGACACGTAACTTTTCTCGACCACCATTCACAAGCGGTCGAGAGAAAGGTCAACTCGAGGCATTCAGTATGAGGGAGTAACAATGTGATCGACCTTCTCTCAACGGCTAGGTGTGACAGATAGTTGACTCACAAATCAGTATGAGACGCGTGTGGGCATCTAGGTTGGGTCGCCTGTGGTAAGCCCACTTACGGCTCTCTTGACAGCCCAATATGGTATCATCGAGACATCCTGATATTGTTTAAAAACGTTGCGTCCTATTTGGTTGAAAATGAAAACATGACACAATGGTTAGACAGTTGAGCTGGATGTGCGAGTTCCCACTAGGCGCGGGTTCGAGCCTTCCTAGCTCCCCGTTTTGGATTTTTCGCACTCAATGGCCTAGATGTATGCCGCCAAGAGAGATGCGCTAGTGTGAAAGGAGAAACCCACATCTCTCCGGTGACGGAGCTAGGGCCCGGCGCTCCTGGGCTCGTGCTCGGGCTCTGGGGCCGATAAGCTATTGAGCCCCGTGTAATTGCGTAGTAAAGTCCATTCCCTGGGCGCGGATGGCCCAAAACGGGTAAAGTTGAGAGCGTCAGTTAGGGTTATGCTCAAACTCCCCGAAATTCCTGGCGCATCTCTCCCAACAGCACCGTAAGAACCGCCGTGACAGGTTATTTTTTTCAAAATTTCTTCGTGCCATGGATAGTGTATTACATTTATATTAAATCATTTATATTTCTATGGAGGATAATATAATTGACAAATACAAATTAATATGAAAAGTATGCATATTAAATATCACGTTTTTATGTAAAATGAAGAGGGAAAAAATGTTTTTTTTGCATTATGTATATCTGAATATCTATACATGTTGGTGACATAGTCTTTAGAAAAATTAATTTTTTAACTTATTGATTGCAGTTTTAAAAAAGAGAAAATTACAATGTTACCCCCTGAACTAAGCTCCGGGTGCGGGTGTTGCTTGGGCTTGAGTCAGATGGAATCGGATCGGGATCCCTCGAATGTCCAAGAATCCTCCTTTTATAGGCGCGGTGGGCCGCCCGAAGCTGATGCGGCAGGCCCCGCGCCAATTTTTGCTTTAGTGGCGGGGCTCTTGTCTCGTTCTAGGGTTTTGTCTGGTCTCGAGCCTGCAGGGAGAAGCTTGTCGGGTTAGTACTGGACACGTGCTTATCTTAACATGCCGATTCAGGGGAGAACACTTCTTTAGGGAAAAAGCACTTTCCCTTTATCCCCAATATAGCCTTGACTGGACCGAGCCAGCCCCGCGCCACCCGTTGGGGGCGTCGCGTAGCGTAACAACCATCTGCTGCCTGCCAAAAGAGGGCAAACGACAAGATGGGCTGCCCGCGTGTTCTTCCCCGGGCTGTGGGTTCCTGGGGAGACACAGTTCTTTCTCCGGTCAAGGCCGGAGAAAGTATAGCAGGGCATGATAGCTGTAAAGGTCTGCCTACGAACAGGCTGGCCGTTCATGGAGCTTTCCTCCGGGCTAAAGAAGCCCGGGAAGTACGCCAAGCCCCCGGCAGAAACCCAGGACAACGTGGTTGACCTGGTCAAGCTCGGGACGGACCCTGATGGGCTAGGCACCTGGCCAAGGGTGGCTCTTCGGACTTCACGCACGGTGGGCTGATACGGAATCAGCCCAGGCCCATCTTGAAGTGGGCCGCTTATTAATCACCGACAATTACATTTATTATATCATTTATATTCCTATGGAGGATAATATAATTGACAAATAAAAATTAATATGAAAAGTATGCATATTAAATATATCACGTTTTTATGTAAAATGAAGAGGAAAAAAAGTTTTTTTTGCATTATGTATATCTGAATATCTATACATGTTGGTGAGATAGTCTTTTGAAAAATATTTTTTTTAACTTATTGATTCTGGTTTTAAAAAAATTTGAAACAACTAATGAAAACTTTTAAATGAATTAGAAACTAATTAAGTTGAACAGTTTCTTAGATTCACTTTTGCAAACTCTCGAAATCTATCCATTTCAGCATTTTAACGTGTGATCAGATATGCTACGTCGTCTCGGGAAACGGCCTCTAACAAAAACAAATTCCAAACTCGTGTTGCTAACTGCTCAGGGACATCAGTGATCTGCACGAAATTCAATTTAAACAAATAGATTCAGATCCTCACAGTTCACGTACGACTTCATTCTGGCCATAAAGGAAACGAGTAAACCAACAATTCTGGATTAATATATAATCGCCTCAGGCAAGGAGGCAAATGGATCTGCCCATAAACAAAAGTTTCCAGTCAACCTCAAATCTCACGCTCCATATAGAAACCCCAAGCTAGGAGCGACCCCTGTTGGTGAAGAGTATAGTATATATATATATGTAGCACAGGGTAGTCAGTCGGCGAGTGAAGCTAGCATGCTACTGTTCATGTGGCCAGTTTGCATGGTGTTGAAAGCAGCCTTTGTTTAGCATGCGTCAGAATATAAAATATCACGGGCTTTTCGAATGTCGGCCTCCAGTTCGTTTTTCTTTTTTGTGGTTGTAGGTTCCTTTTGCTACGAGCACACATACATATATGCCATGATCGATCTCTTTGGATGTGGACATTTGTTGCACAATGGCAATGGCATATATATTTGGAATTGTTCCCCAACCATGAAGATGTAATTCATATACAAAACACAAACGTCAGGTCCTATATGATCGATGCTCCGTTGACTTGCCCTCTTTGGTAAGATTGCCAAGCCCTTAGATCAAATATGCTGAAATACTAGTCGTTGACATTCTGGGATATAAAGTGATATGCTAGAAGCTAGCTGATGCCATATTCAAAATTTATGAATTTTGAATGTCATTTTTGCAATTACAGCTTTTATTAGTGGGATGGAGCCAAATTTCCCTATTTTAAATATCATATTTATTACTACCATCTAGATAATTAATAACATCTCAAATCAGCCATGCACTACTAGACAGCTCTGTCTATTGTATACTACTACCATACACCGTATGTTTCTTCTAATTAAGTAGAATCAATAATCAATCAACTGTCTTCAAAGAACATATTGTTGATAGCTCCTTGGGTAACTAGCCCCACTATTACAAATCCCCAACTTAACTAACTGCGCGGCTAGCTAGATTTGTTAGGTTGTCAGTAAATTATAATTTAAGCCTATACTTTCTATCATATTCAATTTCAAATTATATTTTATAGTTCCATACTCATCAGGCTTGCTTTGGTATATTAGATTTTGTAAAATATGTAAGATTTTTAAAAATTATTTAACATCTACAACATTATTTTAGACCCACTACGTACAGTTGATGACGTATTTTTTGTTAGAACCTCACCGTAGGGGATTGGTTTATGCCTTGTTGACGTCATTCAACTTCATCCTTTGGACCCAAAGGGATTTCTTTGGCCTACTCCGATGAGGAGTCCGAATCGTCTATCTTGGTGGTGAACTGGTGGGGCTCCATTTAACTTGGTTCGAGCTATCCGTGGCTCCTAGGCCCCTGGTTATATATCTTTAGCCTGCGATGTTGTCTTTCATAAGGTCCAACCTACTTGGGTCTTATGGGCTTTAGGTACCGTAAGTATTATGCACCGGTCGTATAGAGCTGCCTAATCCACATAAAATTCATGTCTCCATGCAGAGTATGAAGCTATCTATAGGATCGACGTGCTTCCCCAGATGATGTTGTTCCAAGTATGTAAGGACTCAAGATGTCTTGGAGATCAAGTTTGGGTCGCACTCGGCAAGAATATGTGCTTCCAATTGGCTCTGGATGCAGGTGTATCTCTATAAGATTTGCTTCCTCCTTGGTTATTGTGTTTTTTGTTTCTCCATATAAAGTTTGCAAATGCAATATGCGTTGACTTCTTCAGCCATTGATTGGTCACGATATCAATACTTTTAGATGATTGATCTTCCATCTCTTAAGAGAGGTGGTCCTTCAGTACATATGTTGATGTTTAAGTTGAACTTCTCATAGACTCCCTCTTGTTGTGTGTATTTTGCCGTGGACTCGGCTCCAATATATGTGTTAATTCTTTGATGAGCTGCTCCTTGATCTATGTCACTCCTTGTTAGGGTCCTTAATCTTGGTTGGTTCTTCTCGGCGTGTGGAGAAGGTCGTAAAAGTACATGACTTCTTGATGGTTCATTTGTAGAAAATTTGAGGTGCTAATGGTGCCATGTTGTTGTGTCGGCTTCAAGAGCCTCTTTATATATAGTCTTGAAGGTGGAGGTTTAGAGATAGAGTTCAAGATAAAAATCTTGCATGTAATATTAGTTTCCAAAGCAAATATTATTTCATATCCATAATGATATAAGTTCGCTACACTATAATTGACAAATATAAATTTGTGTTTACTTGTGGATTTTCTTTATCTTATTTACATGGGAATTATGTGATAATAGATTCAATCGGACTCGTTATAATCGGGGCCCACTATAACCATGGGTGAAGATATTTTCTTTTTCTTTGATTTACATGAGAATTTTGTTTGATTAACGTGGTAGCACCGTTTGCCCCTGTTTTATATATAATAGATTTACTAATTTGTGACTTGCAATGTGCATACACACAATCATTTGTATCACTTTAATTATAGCTGTGGAGTCATATGGTTTGATTCTCTAGCGATGATTTTTACTTAGTGTTGCATGCTCATCAATCATTTGTCAATAGGGTGCACAAATCCATCTACTTTCACTCACGATAGGGTATGGTTTGCAGTAACTCCATAGATCAAGTTAAATTCATTTTTGAAATTTAATTTATAAAAAAACGTTAATGTGTTTTGAACTTTTGGTTTTTTTAAAAAAAATACCAATTTTGTAAATTTTTTTGCCCCATTCTCCCCCTAGAGCAATTCATCGAATACCTTGGGGGTAACCACTGCCTCGCCCTATCGCACCTACAGACACTTGCTTGCCTGCCGCTTTATCGTCAGCAAACTACTTGCATCCTGGTTTTTATTAATAAAAATACCTAAAATTTCGACGCTGATTTTAAATTCCGGACGCCACCAGAATATTCATTGTTCAAAATGTCAGGTTGTTTATAGTGAAACCCCAACCCCTACGTCTGTTTTGTCTTTGGTAAAATTAAAGAAATGAGAACGACGTCTCTCTCTTTCCAGGGGTGGATCTAAGAAAACAAGTTATTGGGATTATCAGGGTTATTTTAACCTTAAATCACTAGTTTTGAACTTCAAACTATAGGTTTTTACCTATATAATAACAATGTAGTAATAAATAAAAAAGAATTGTTTAAACGGCGGCGCTATTTCGCAGGCGCCTGCGCGTCGGCCAAACGCGCAGGCGCCGCTGTCGGCCGTTGGATCGTGGGTGTGCGTCTGGATTAATCCAATAGTTAGCACTCAATTAGTGAAAATTCCACTAAATTTCTATTTTTTCCCACATTTTCATTTACTGTAAAAAATGTTTGTGATAGTGGATTTTTTGCGCGAGGTCGGATCTATTATAGATTTATTTTGTTTTCTGTTTATTATAGATTTCTTTTGTTTTCTGTTTATTATAAATTTTATTTTGTTTTCTGTTTTTCACGTCGAGAGATTTTTTGCTCGTATAATTTGCGAAATCGTGCGGACGCAAAAAATTGCACTTAATTTTTACTTTTTTTTCCACATTTTCATTTATTAGAAAAAATGTTTTGCGATAGTGGAATTTTTTTGCGCGAGGTGTGCTTGCATGTACGCGGCATGTGTCTGCACAAATGCTGAAATTGCAGGCGCCTGCCCAATAGTGCCTCCCTTGTTTAAAACACACCATGACATCGAACCTAACACTGTAGATCCGTCCATGTCTCTCTCCCATCGGTGCCGTCACAGACACGAACGGCCAAACAATGGAGTTGGGTAGCGCACAGTACGCGTACCGCCGGAGCCGGCAGGCGTTGGCTCAAACACACAAGCGATACATGCCCCAGTAAAAAAATAAAATAAAATTAAAGAGAGGCGAGGAGGGAAAGAAGGGGAAAAGGGCAGCGCCCGCCAGCGCGCGCTCGTACTGGCCGGATTCTGTTGGGCGCGCCACCGACCGCCGAGAGCATCCGCGCCCGGACGGGGCATGCGAATGCGATCCAGTCCAAACCAATCAATCAAATCAACTGACGCGTGACGTGACGCATTCTTAGGCCGCGCCTCCCAATGGGAGGGGAGCCAGCGCCTTTTTCTACAGCAGGGAGGATTCATTGCCCCCAACAGGAGGCGTCACCTTTCTGTACAGGAACAGTTTGGTGTTTCTTTTTTAACCTTTTTCCCGCGTACAAATCACGTAGTTATTTATTTTTAGGAAAGTACACTAGCTAGGAAATCCGGCGATTCGATGTCGAATGGTTATTGCTCACTCAGTCACTCTACATCAGGTGCTAAACACATCGAATCTTTGTCTTCACCGCACTAATACTAGGTCCCAAAAAAGAAACTAGATTCCTACATTAAACCAGGAAAACTAAGACCAGAAATGCTCTTTAGTTATTCACAAAAGGAAAAGGATATATATAGATGATTTTAAACAGGTTACATATTAATTTGATACACATTTAAATTCAAAATTAAGATCCATATATATATGTTCAACTTTTTCTTAAAAAAATCTCCATGGTTCAAATGCACCGAAGTATTCATGAGAATAATGTGTGTTCGATCTCTCCGGTTTAGGTACTTATATGCTTGTATTCCTATTTGCATATCTCCACTTTTAAAATACAAACACTTTGTTTATTTCTTATTCTAGTTTTTTATCTTGAAGATTTGTAATTTTTTGGGGTTTGTTTGTTGGTGTTTCATACCCCTTTTAAAATGACAAAAGACACTAACTTGAGTAGCCGATGTGGATAAAAATAGATGCCACTTGAGCAAAACCACCACCTAAACCACTAAAGGTATAATAATTATGCTAAGTGAATTGATCGTCATAAATAGTGGAGTTAATTACATATAATATTATTTAGTTAGGGGTGTGGACAATGAACTTTAGGGACTTTATTCATAAGTACTTTTCAACTATTTAGATTGAACATATGATAATCATATATATATATGCTAAAAAATGATAATCATACAGATAGATTTATCTCAAAAACAAAATTTTAATATTATAATTTAATTGCATTTTAAAAATAAGTTATAATAGCTTTAGTGGTCAAGTTAGCTATATTTCGGAGACCACGTCAGTGTCTAAAATAACTACTTTTTAGGATGGAGTAAGTAGTTCAGTGTACATATAGCACATATTTATTTCTTAATTTCAATTAAAAGCAGTGTGGATGCATTGAACACAAACCAGTGTACTATGCAATGAAAATTTAAGAAAGGTCTGTGGATCATGTAAAAATTCCAGAGAGGAGTGCATAGATGCTCCCACCGGCACATCCAAACCTGGGCAGTTTGGCTACAATCTGGGGCCAGTGCTCCTAGTAATGGTACCCCTCCATAAATAAGCCTAAGTGCCCAATAAAAACCTCAATGCAAAAGTATAAATCGTCTAGCAAAATCCTAATAATGTTGTTGTTTGTGTCCTATTTTTACGAACAAAGAATAGTCTATGATGAACCTAATCTTTGTTATCTAGGTACATAAAATGCACTCCCCAGACCATACGATATTGTGTTTTCTAGATGGTGTTTTTTTTGTTGCGAAGTGAATTTTACTGTTAGATCCACGTATCAATTGTGTATCTGTGTTGTACTTTTTTTTTATTATTGCTTGATATAGGTAGTTTTAGTACTCATTTGATACAACTAATTTTAATAATTTTCACGTAAGTCTAGTACATTAGATTTTACCTTTGGGTTTTGGCGAGATCCTTTGTCCGCCACAGTATCTCCCTGGATAAATATCGTGTGGGAAGGCAAGCTAGCTGCGGTGGGTCTTAATGCAGGCGTTGATTGTTCTTCTTAACTGGAATGTCCCTGCCTCGCTGTCTGGCTGGAGTGGAGACGCAGCAAGCAAGAGTGGAGCTCCACTGCTAGCACGCAATACCTGATGGGATTTTTTAAGGGCTTTTGTTTAGCCAGACGTTGGAGGGGCAGCGCCTTGCTCCTACCTACTAGCTCCTAGGCGCGCGTGTGTGACTGGTGTCACGGTGTGGGCTGCGCCCTGCGTGCGTGTGTGCCGTACGTCTCTCGCAGTAGTAGTGCACCGCCATGTGTGGGATAAAAAGCCCATGTCTCTTTTGGCAAAGCAATTAAAGGCAGCCCGGAGGAAGCCAAAAGTTGTAAGAATCACACTGTCCACAAGCGCAGCACTGCTCTGCACTGCATTCAGAAAGAGAGAGAGAGAGAGAGAGAGAGAGAGAGAAGAGATGTGTGGATTGATTGCATGCACACGGTAACGGTAGCTACGCCACGGATCCAGGCAGCTCTCTCCCCACAGAGACGGGCCGGGAACGAAACGGGGTTGATAGATAACGCATATGCATGCGCTTGTGGTTGCAAATCAACAGAGTACGTACGCAGCCGCCCGCCGCGCAACTGCGCAATTCGGTTGCGGCGTGGCGCCAGGGCATGGTGTGATCGAGACAGTTGTCCCCGAATCATATATGAATACAGACCATGAGTGACTAGCTTGAATACATCAAGTTTTGAGTACTTCAAAGAAATATAAACTACATTCCTATATATGAAAAAAGCAACGTGTGTGCACTATAATTATATGGATAGTCGTCCAAACAAAGAGTTAAATAATTTAAACATGTTGTCACTGTCTAGCAAGATATTCCTTTTCTAAGAAGGAGAATCTATATGCTATATATATAAAACAAAATAAAGCAGAACCACCAAATTAGTTCTAAAATATTAGAAATTTCCACGTTAGTCCTAAAATACTAGAATTTCTCACGTTAATAAAAAAAGAAAATTTTACGTCAATAAAAAATAAAAAGACCTACACCGTCGATTAGAGTGGATCGGATTATAACAGTTTAGATTAAAAGTAAAAGAGATCTACACCGTCAATTATAGTAAAACGAATTATAACTGTTTAGATTAAAAGAATGAGTCCATACTACTACGGTTATCAAATAAAATACTAATAGAAATAAGAATACACGACATATTAAAAAAATACCTCTATCGGCTATACCAAAAATTGCATAAATTCATGAAAAAATAATTTGTATTTCCGATTAAGTGTTGACACAAATCTAGCAGTGCAAATGTGTGGGAAACCTCGTTTGCTATTATATTAAAGTAGAGCTAAACAGTGCCACCACATTAATCCTAAAATACTACAAAATCACATATTAATCAGAGAGAAGAAGGAAGATCTACACCGTCGATTATTGTGTGTCCGAACCATAACGACATATTAAAAGAACTACAATAATAAAATAAAGCAATTTAAAAGGAGTTCATATCAAATACGATATTAAAAAAGAGTCCGTATCAAATACGAGATCTAGTCGAGCAAATGTGCGGAACAACTTACTTGTTATATAATTAAAACTATTGCCAATGGAGATAACACGTTAATCAAAGAAATTTCCACATACATTTTTTAAAAAGAAAAGATCTACACCGTCGATTACAGCTAGACCAAATTATAAGGTGTAGATTTGACGAGAGCAGATTTAAGCATAGACCCACAAGTGATCACTACGTATTCAAATGGCCCACAAAAAAAAATTCCTAGAACAAAATGGGAGGTCGCTGACTAACTTCTAGGAGAGACATAGCATTCTTAAGTTTAAGATCAAAGAGTTGGGCGGAAAAAGGAGGGAGCTCCCCGCTCCTGGTTCTCTTGTAAGAGATGCGAATCCGCCTACCCAACAGATTTTTTAAGTGACTGCGTTTATTTAGGGCCTGAAACAACCCGTAGTATGGCTTAGTTGAGCTAATCGAATGGGCTGGTCTCTCCAACTATATACGAATACTTGGAAATTGTGAATATGTTCTGTATACACATACAAATCGGTTCAGAACTCCATATTGTATATGTAGAAGTTCACATGAAGGTAACTAATTTTAGTCATCGATCAGGAGGTGCTCCCATGAACGCGCAAGGCGAAAAAAAACAGAGGTACTAGTAGTCTTATCTTGCCGGATTATCTGGCCATGTAACGCAACAAAATCTATTTACAGCTTTCTTTAGGTGCTAATTTATTTCCCTTAAGAGGTTATCCAACCTCATTGTACTCTATGTTTGTAGAATAGGAACTTTCTTCAATAATAAAGCTCGAATTAGAGCAGCTCTAACTAGATTCACCACCATCACTAACACATGAAACCAAACAAATCTACCCGCGCAATTGCAGGGGCAACCCTATTAGTTTTACTAAAGCTTTAGAGAGGAGCACTACCTGTACACATTGGCAAATACAATAGGGTGTAATTTAATCTAGACATAACCGTTAGTTGAGAGAGCCTCCCACACAAAGCACATACAAGCATTGTAGTATCAATACTAGCTACCATGGTAGTATAAAAAAATAAAGATCAATATGAATCATGAGATCAAAAGGTATGAATATTGTTCGTATTCACTAATATGTACTGTAAAAAAGAGAGAGCTACCATTCCAAGTCATAGGGTTGAAATTCCTCCACCATCACCTCATAGGTGAAAAAGCAAACAGACAATGTCAACACCAAATCCTCATGTAGAACTTTGTTGAGTAAAGTGTCTAATAGCTAGTCTCTCATTGGAAACACTTGAGACACATATCTAGACCACTGAAAAAGCTTTGAAAAGTCTTATAAAATGGCAGCGGAAACCCAAAGCTTGTACAACTACCGTCAGCAGTAGCCACCCAGGAAAAACCTCCTCTATCGCCAGTGATGACATTAACAATGCAAAAATGCAAATCCCACATTAGGAAAGAACTTCAGCTTGTTCCCTTTCACAAAAGAGGTAAGCTAGCCCATGTGTAAAACAAAATTGGTCTAAGTTAAAATCTAGGTATATGATTACATTCTTGGCATATATTATATACTCTAATTAAAAGACGATCCAACACAATAGTCACATTAATCGGAGAAATTCTGATAAAAAGTAGAGAAAAAAAATAAAGGGATATATAATACCATATGTTCCATTGCAGACTAGGGTTTTGTCATATATACCACCACTTAGTCGTTGATATCTTATGTGCTATTGCAGTTAGGTGAATATTATGTTGCCTGCCACTAAAGCTATAGTCCATTTGTTTTCATCGTTACCAACATCTGTATTGTTCAAATTCCCTTGGAATCATATGTATGACAAGTTGGGCTCAGATGGCAATTTCAAAATTTAACATTCGACAACCTTCAAAATTTTGAATTCAAGCAGATTTTAAAATTGAGTTCGGTCAAATACCAAATTTTAAAATCCAGTCAAATTTCAAAATTTTCAATTTCTTTTAGACTTCAAATATATGGTTCGGAAAGATTTAAAATTTTCAAATTTGATTAGAATTCAAAATTTCAAAATGGTTGGATTTAGTTTTTAAAATTTGATAACATTTAATTTTTTAAAAAAATGACCTGATTTAAAATTTTCAGATTCAGTCAAAATTCAAAATTGTCAAATTATAAATTGCATTTTTTAATTTTGACATATTTAATATTTTATAATTTGGCAAGATATTGAATTTTCTAGTTCAGTCATATTTCCAAAATTTAAAATAGTGAACTAAAGGGCAAAATGGTATTTTCCCCTCACCTTAACAACTTGTCTAAAGAAAAGCGGTCAACAATGGCACACATGATAATATTTAGTGATTGCAATGGCATACAACAGACAGCTGGTTAAGCAATGGCACATATGGCTTTCAAACATGCATGACGCAATGGCATACAAAAAATTTACCAAAAAATAAAACATAAACAATCAATTAAGTTGGGCTAGTTCAAAATGCCATATATTAAAGAAAAGTTCATATCAAATACAATGAATAAATTTAAAAAAAAAGGAAAAGCGACCATGTCACGTCCATATCAGCAATAATAAGAAAGTAGAAAAAAGTCAATAAATAGAAGTCGGTGAAGCGACAATGTTAATCAAAGAAATTATACATAAATAAAAAATCTTCAACATCAGTTACAGTGGGCTATATTATAATGTTGTAGATAAAAAGAAAGAGTTAATATTAACTATGATATAAATATAAAAAGGTAGAAATTCTGTATAAAAGAAAATTAAAAGTTTCATGAAAACTACAACAAAAAAAAATCGGAGAAATTTTGATAAAAAGTAGAGAAAAAAAATAAAGGGATATATAATACCCATATGTTCCATTGCAGACTAGGGTTTTGTCATATATACCACCACTTAGTCGTTGATAAATATAAAAAGGTAGAAATTTTGTATAAAAGAAAATTAAAAGTTTCATGACAACTACAACAAAAAATTAAACATATTAAAAATAAAAGTAAGAGAAAAGGTTCAAATCAACCATAAAACTAGAAAAGGAGTACATATCAACAACAATAAAAAATAAAATTCATAATATAAAATTATATAAAAAGTTCATATCAACTAAAAAAACAAAAAAAGGAGTTCATGTTAACTACAACATTAGAAAAAGAGTCTATATTAACTAAAAAACATTTAAAATCAAAACAGAAGCACGTTGGAAAGAGGAAATACAAACTAATAATAGTAAATGATAGAATCATGAATAATCTATCTATCTATCTATCTATCTATCTATCTATCTATCTATATCTATAGATCTATTATATTATTAAAACATAAGTCAAAGGAGACACCACATATGAGAAGAATTAAGCGCTAGAGTTATGGATAACATGGCAAGTCAGCATCGACACTAGCAAAGATAATTTAGAGATCAATGAGAAGGTGCAGATTGAGACAGCGGCGGTAGTTGTTTCAGATATAATGGTAAATATCTAACGAGATCAAGCTTATTAATAAACTTCTAGATTAAATTTAGACTACTTTAGAACTTATCCTGATCCATATGATTATACATTAGAAAATTATCCCTGTAATTTACTCTAAACTATATTAAAACTTATACTTATAAAATGTTCTTGAAAATCTTTGGCATAAACATATCCATACAAATACATGTGACATGTGCTTGTATATCGACCAAATCTTTGTTGGCATGTAAAAATTTGGGCGAAGATCAAAGCTAGACCTCACTTTGCCAATGATGCTTCTAGCTCGACAAAACCCCATATCTCCAAACAAGGAAGTATATATCTAGAACCTCTCTATTTTTTGCTCGATGAACCCCATATAGCTAGTTTTCTAAAAATTCTTTGCCCATCCTCTCTTGTAGTGTCACTATGATCTCTTTCACTCTCTTCCTTTTCATGTGTTCTTTTGTTTCCTTATAGCCACCCTCTTCAATGCATCTCCGCTTTCCTATATATCGTTGTTTATATTGTACATTAATTGTACCTGTGCTCTTCCATGTCTCTTTTCCTTCCTACATTTTATTGGACTAGAGAGGGATAGTGAGAGGAGGGGCTTGCGCTAGAGAGTCTTTGGGTAGTGAGTTGTTTCACTTTGCCAAAATACCACTGATGTGTGTATGACATGTGGGGTCCATTGTGTGTATGACATGTAGGGACAGTGGTATTTTTGCAAAGTGAATTCTTCTATAATGGTATGAGGGCAATTTTACAGTGACAACTTATAGCAACCATACAAAAAACATAAATATCCATCTCACAGCCAAGATCTTGTCTTCAATCTGCCAAATGCCAAAACAAATCAGCCAAGCACCCCCTCCCAAATTGGCTTCCCAAGCACCCCTGGGGCTCCAGCCAGCAGCTCTCACTCAGCTGAAACTCCCCAAGCAAGCAAGCAATTCTCTCTCACACACATACATTCACAGTGGCAGCAGCACTGAAACAGACTCTTTCCTCACTAAAGCCCAAATCCTACTCTTATCATCCTGTCTTCCTGCCTCCCTTCTGCCTCCTGCTCTCTCTCCAAGCTCCCATAGCCAAGAAGAGAGAGAGAGGGGCAAAAGCTTTGCCTCCCCCCGGCCGTCCCCCCAGCTAAAATGTGATGTCCAATCCATCAGATTGCTTCTAGTTTAGTCCCCCACTCCTCTCCTGGGTCAGCCCCTGGCCACCACTTCTCCCCCGCATGCATGCCTCCGCCGCCTCCTCGATTCTTTTGATGGTTCTTGTGTTTCTTGTTGTCTCAGTTATGGGATCCGGCGAGGTGGATGGACGCGCATTGGAGCAGCAGCAGTAGCGGCTGCGAAGCAGGCGGGGGATCTGGATCCGAGGCACCACCACCGGGTTTCGCACGGAGGCGACGGCGTAGGAGGAGGAGGCGGCGGCGGCGGGCAGCAGGAAGCAGATGAGCATCACCACCACCACCACCGGCTGCTGCAGCTCCACCAAGACGTGCCGGAGCAAGAACCGCCTCCTGTCTCCGTCTTCCAGCTGCAGCACCTGCAGGCGGCGTCAGTGAGGCAGCCGGGCTCGTCGGCGTCGTCCGCCGAGTATGCCCTTCTCGCGCCCATGGGAGACGCCGGTCAGTCCCACCACCACGGGTTCCAGCCGCAGCTCCTGTCCTTCGGGGGCGTCGGGCACCACCACCTGCACCAGTTCACGGCGCAGGCGGCGCAGCCGCAGCAGGTCGCGGTGTCCCACGCACGGGCGCGGAGCGGCGCCGGCGGCGAGGTTGTGGCGGCGGCTCCGGCTTCGCACTCGCGGGTGAGGGGCGCCGGCGGCGGGGAGATCGTGGCCGTGCAGGGAGGGCACATTGTGCGGTCGACGGGGCGCAAGGACCGTCACAGCAAGGTGTGCACGGCGCGCGGGCCGCGCGACCGGCGGGTGCGGCTGTCGGCCCACACGGCCATCCAGTTCTACGACGTGCAGGACCGCCTGGGCTACGACCGGCCGAGCAAGGCCGTGGATTGGCTCATCAAGAACGCCAAGGACGCCATCGACAAGCTCGATGTGCTGCCCGCGTGGCAGCCGACGACCGCCGTCCCCACGGCCAGCAATGCCGCCGCGCCGCCGTCCTCCTCGACCCACCCGGACTCCGCGGACAACTCAGATGACCAGGCGCAGGCCATCACCGTCGCGCAGGCCGCATTCGAATTCGCCAGCGTCGGTGCTGGCAGCGCCAGCGCCGGCGGTGGCGGCACCAGCTTCCTTCCGCCGTCGCTCGACTCGGACGCCATCGCGGACACGATCAAGTCCTTCTTCCCCATGGGCGGAACCGCAGGCGGGGAGGAGGCGGCGTCCACCGCGGTCGCGCAGTCGTCCGCCATGGGTTTCCAGAGCTGCACGCCGGACCTCTTGTCGCGCACCGGCAGCCAGAGCCAAGAGCTCCGGCTGTCGCTGCAGCCTCTACAAGACCCCATATTCCACCAGCAGCAGCAGCAGCAGCAGCATCACCACCACCGGTCGCACGGCCACGGCGGCAATGGCGCTGAGCAGCAGGCTCTCTTCTCCGGAGCCTCCAATTACTCGTTCGGCGGCGGTGCCATGTGGGCCGAGCAGGCGCACAACCAGCGCATGGTGCCGTGGAGCGTGCCCGACCCCGGCGGCGGCGGCGGGAGCACTGGCGGTTACCTGTTCAACGTGTCGCAGCAGGCGGCGCATATGCAGGCGGCGCTCGGTGGCCAGAGCCAGTTCTTCTTCCAGAGGGGACCCCTTCAGTCCAGTAACCAGCCCTCCGACCGAGGATGGCCGGAGATCGTCGAAGCCGACAACCCGATGCAGCAGCAACACCACCATGCGGGCCTGAGCCCTGCCGCGGTGTCCGCCATCGGGTTCGCCCCCGGCATCAGCTTCTCCGGGTTCCGCATCCCCGCGAGGATACAGGGCGAGGAGGAGCACAACGGCGGCAGCGGCAACGGCGACAAGCCACCGCCGTCCGTCTCCTCGGCTTCCCACCACTGACAGCAGCAGCGGAGCACAGGTGACTTCACCACCAGCCACCATGAGCAGCACCACCTCACCAATTCACCATGTACCGGTAAACATCAGCCATCAGCTCCCCCACTCGCACCACTGTGAGAATTCCTACCGCGTTTGCCCATTCCGCATCGCTCCTCCTTTATTGGACTCAATTTCCTGATGCGATTTCGATCCTCTTGTCAGGTACTTGATTTCCTGCTGCTCCAGGATTGGAGCCGCGGATTGCAACCGGGAGGAGCGAACTCTGGATCTAGTACTACTTTTGGTTGGTTGGTTGGCTGGCTGGCTGGTTTCTCATCTCATCTGCTGTTTTCTTGTCATTGGTTTTTGCTTCTAAGAACTCGATCGCTCGGATCTTCTTTAGAATTAGGCTTTGTGAGAGTGCAATTATGCAGCACCCTGGCCGTCTGGCCAGTCTCTTCGCTGCATTGCATTGCAGTAGGTGTAGTCGATGTAGGTCGAGCTCTGCTTGCTTGCTTCCTTCGTTTTCTTCTTACTTTGTTCTTGTTGGTGAGATGCATGGATGCTCCGGTTAATCTCCTGTGGTTTCAGGAGCAGAGTATTCAATGCATGATATGCTGCTTTTATTTCTAGGTGTTGTTCAAAACTGATCATGCATATAACTGGGTGATGGATTGATGGTGATAGTGATGATGGGAGAGGGAGCTGATACTGTGCCTATCTTTCGCCTTCTTATCTTCTTTCTTCACTGTGACTGGGAACAGATTGCGCATGTCACAGGCCTTCAGCAGTTCTCTTCTTGTCCCCCCATACATCCAGTTTCAGGCTCCAGCTTTACTATCAAATCTACACTGTTCTTTTAAAAATTCATGCTTGTTGCTGAGGAAGAAAGAGCTGGATTTAATGCACGCTTTGACCCTTAAAAAAAAAGACCCGCTAACTCCCATGGCCTCTGCTCCATTGTTCTCCCCCAGTCCCCCTACTGTATCCATGTGATCCATTGGCCGGGTCTCTTTCTCCCTGCAGCAGCAGCAGCAGCAGCAGGAACAGGCAGCAGCCGCAGCTTTCCAAGCGCAGCAGCTAGCTCTGTGCAGTGCAGTGCTTCATCAATCTACTCCATCTATCTACTACCACCTATCACTGGGCAAGCCAAGAATGCCACAAGGAAAAAGGTTTTGACATTTGTGTGTTTGTGACTTTTGTGATGTGTGTGTCCACTGCTCATTGCACATTCGCCACCAGTGGCACAGTACACGCTCACGTTTTAACCATTTTACCCTTGGTCTTTGCGTGCACCCACAGTCACAGACGCCGAGAAAGAGAGACGGGGGGGGCCTTGGTTGCTCAAATGCTCCCCTGTCTCGCCTCCTCCCTGCTCCCTCTCTGATTGTATTGCACATGGACTCGCTTGTCTGTACTGCAACTTTAGGCTGGTAAAAATTAGTTGTTGGGAGGCAAGGCTTAATGCATGCAGCAGTGCAGCTCCCATTCATCAGGCTTCTCAGTTGCCAAGCTCTTCTCCCCTTGCTGGAGAGTCGCCACAATAAATGCGTGCTTTGCTAGGGAGATGGAATAAGCAATGATAGTACACTGTATACGCGCAAATACTACACTACCTACTACAGTGTCACTGGGAGCATACTATTCCACTATACAGGTCGGGTCGACAGCGAGTACTTGTGATGGTTATGAGACCCTGCAGATCCTTTGCCGCGACAGTAAAGTGGACAGCTTTTTTGGCGCCAATCAAGCATATATGCTGCAAATCCGTGGCAGCAAGTGTGCAATATTGCATTATGATCTTAATAGAGAACATTGGTTGCATTAGGACTTGCTTATAATACATGCTGGAAGTATTGTTACTCAATTATTTCCGCAGGAATCGGTAACAACACTTCCCCTTCTGTTTCTGCGAAAATTTGTTTCATTTCGCCCTTGCTTGGATTGGACCGGATGAAGGGCGTCTGAGTGTTCTACATCAAGATTGGTGTGTTTGAAGGGGTGTTCTGAACATATGAATTTCACATTCTCTGTTCCATTATCGAAGGATTTTTTTGTATAGGATATATATGATCAGTCTAGTGTACCTGTGTACGTGGCAGTACAGTTCTTTCCAATGAGTCGGCCACTCCTTTTGCGCTTTGGCCTTTTGTGTGGGTAACCGGCTAACTGCACTGATTATTACAGGTGATATTGTAGCTATCTGTTTGCTGAAATGCAATTTAATTAGAATGCAATTTTTTTATTAAAAAAATCAAAATGCATGTGTTAGTCAAAATATGATGGAGTAGCTAGTTCTTACAGAAATGTCGTGTTGATAGTTGCTTCATTAAGTTATTGTAGCAACAATTAATTGCATAAATAGATTGTAGTAGCTCTCAAGACAGATCGTAGCAACTCATTCGCTATATATGTATTGTTTCATTTAGTACTATTAATTGATTACTAGAAATGAAGGGCACTGCTAAAAAAATTGGATCCTCCGTATAAGCAAAGTGCCACCCATACATTGTCCATGCTGATACTTCTTTTAGATGGTGGGGGAAAAAACTAGGCCTCATGTATATAGCCAAATACATAAACACGTCAGATTACCAAAACAAAAGTATCTACTACAAGTCCACGAATAGGAGACCAAAACAGAGCTAGCTTAAGTTTTCATCGGTTATTGGCAAAGGATAGATAGTGATCATATGGAGTTACAATTCGTTTTCCTTTCTGCGGCGAATTAATAAAAGAGAGTCTGGCATGTGCATAAAATGTAATTGATTTGTTCTATATGCATGTGTTTCTTTTTAATTTCCTTCATATATATAGAAACTGGTATACGAAGCTTGAACATATTTAACTATGTCGGCTATGTGGTGAAACACTCTCTTATCCCCTATATATATGGCCACTTGGCAATATCCTTTCCAGTAGGTGACCAAGAATATATTGGTCCAGTATGAGTTGCTCCAAACAATTAAAACTACAATGAATGATTCAGGTTGGGCACCAGACATACAGTACGGTTCATGCAAGTCTCCTTAACGAGTTTAAGTACTTGGTAACTGTTGAAGATTTACGGCATGTATCACTGATTCGGTGAATAGTCAGATCAGATAATGGATTGGTCCACGGTATCATGCATGCATGCTGTTGTTATTCGTTATTTTTTTCAGTTTAATCATAAATGAGTGTCAACAAAACATCAAATAATTAACTTGTTTTGCTGGAGAACACTGAACACACACATATCTATATCATATTGTTGACTGTCACGGAATCGATCTATATATACAGATATAGCTTGCTTCAATGATCTTGTCATAGATATAGCTAGTGTGTTAGGGGCAGCGAGTGGCTGTGTGGAACCCTAGCTAACGAATTGAGTTTCCAATGAAATGGACACAAGACGAGGACCAATTTACTTGGGTTTCCCCTTAGCTTAATTTACACAAAAATAAAAGGTTAATTGTATTATAAGCTTGAAGCTAGCTAGCTAGCGAAACCGATGACTTCGTTAGAGGATAGGTTCACACACATTCTTCGATTTATACTCAAGATTGAAACAAAGTAATTAATTAATTAGGGAGGCACTATTGGGCAGGCGCCTGCAATTTCAGTATTTGTGCAGGCACATGCCACGTACACGCATGCACACATCAGGCAAAAAATTTCCACTATCGCAAAACATTTTTTTCCAATAAATGGAAATGTGGAAAAACAGTAGAAATTTAGTGGAATTTTTTGCGCCTGCATGATTTCACAAATTATACTAGCAAAAAAATCTATCGATGTGAAAAATAGAAAACAAAATAAAATTTATAATAAATAGAAAATAAAATAAATCTATAATAAACAGAAAGCAAAATAAATCTATAATAAACAGAAAACAAAATAAATCTATACAAAAATTGACCTCGCGCAAAAAATTCCACTATCGCGAAGCGTTTCTTCCATAAATACAAATGTGGAAAAACATAGAAAAAAGTGGAATTTTTTTGCGCCTGCACGTTTTGGCTAATTACGGGCGCCTGCAAAATAGCAATTGCGAATTAATTATACCTCGCAAATGCATATACATGGGCCACTCGACTGAACTCATAATCGATCATCCCATGCGAAAATATCAGGAATTCTTTCAGTGAATGACTTAACTATAGCAAGCATGAGAGAGCTACATCAATGTTGGATGTGATGATCATACAAACGGAAATACATTAAAAAAAACTTTGTGAGGAGATCATATAATTTATTTGCAAACTTCACCCCACTAAGCGTGAAATTCTACCCTACTATTTTTTAAGTACAAGACTAGGTAGAATTAATTCTACCTCAAGTAAATGTGTATTACTTTAATGGGCTAACCTTCTTCGACAAATTTATAATGTTTAGAACATCTCCAACAAGATCACCTCAACTAGCTATGAGAAATATAACTCAACCTTGTCCATGTGGAGAAGGGAAAGACCGACGAAAATAAGAGCGAGCTAGCTATTCACTAAGAGACACTCCAAAACGTATTACGTACATATGGTCCATATTAATTTTAAGTATAACTAATACATTGGAGGACTATATATTTTTTTACAACAAACCAGATAACATTCATTGCTGAATAATAAAAGTTACAAGGCAAACTAAAACAAAAACCAATGGGTCTCAGCGGTCTCCTATAAGAAACAATACAAAGGGTATGGTCTTGAAATCTGCTAGCCTCGAAAATGCTTTTGTAGTGTACGCACGACCTTGTCCTCTCTTGTAACAGAGAGTTACAAGGAATTGTAACACTGATATAGGATGTAATCTTCTTAAAAGACAAGAAAAATATGACCACTCGACATACGCTTCTCCACCAACCTACTAATGGACAATAAAACAAAATCTAGCATTCATGCATCCGGTGACCTCAACTCATAGAACTATTTGAAAACATATAGATGCCTGCCTCCTTGTAGAGATCTGGCATCTGTTGAGGCGACAGGGATCCTCTGGTGAGTAGATCTGATCCACGTAGTCATACCGATGCTATTGGTAGGTGCAACACCAAGAATCTAATCATGTGTCAATACCCCAAAGGATACACCGCTGTTGTAGCCCACCAAAGAAAGACAATGTTGTCACCTGATTGCACCGACGAGAAAAAACTCTTATTCCAAACCTTATCATTACTGTTACTAACTCCAACCGCCACCTCTCCTCACCGACCGCCTAGAGGCTCTTGGCGAAAAGAACGACGGATAGGTCTGGGGCGGCACCTAGATTGCTCTCTCTCATTTTCCTTGCAATGGGTACCAACAAGTCCTAATATGAGGAGTACCTATTTGTTATCTACATATAAGATTTGCATCTCTTATAGCTATTATTGGTTAGCCCCACTATTGAATAAGCTTTAAATATACAAAATATAAGCTTTAAATATACAAAATTGCTTCGTATCAGTATCAGTCGCCTGAATAATATATGAAATCTCAATTGATGTCTTTTACTGTATAACTAAATTTACATATATGATTGATATTGTAAAAAGAGCACAATGAATCGTGAAAAGTTTATGTACAATTTTTTTTCTATAAATACTACTCTATCGTGTACCATATCCATCATATCAAATTTATATTGTAGTGAATTTACATGCCCGTCAAATCATATGTGCAAAAATAAAACGAGAACAAAGTGCTAGCTGTTCAATCGGTGCAAAATGCACTACTACGGAACGGGCGTTCAGTCCCGGTTCGCAACAGCCTTCAGTCCCGGTTTCTGAACCGGGACAGCCTATTAGCCAAATATCAGTCCTGGGTTGTAACACCAATCGGGCCTTTTGTGACAGTAGAAATGGCGCCAATTATCGGAGCCCAGTATTAGTCCCGGGTGGTTATACGAACCGGGACTAGTACTCCCCACCTGACACCTCACGCGCGAATCGACCTATTGGTCCCGGTTGGTGGAACCAACCGGGCCTGAAAACTGGCCTTCTGCCTCGTTACCATTGAACCAGGACTGAAGTTAACCTCAGTCCCGGTTTGATGGTAACCTGGACTGATGTGCCGGGATGGAAGGGCCGTTCCGTAGTAGTGATGGTACACACAAACGTTTATATGGTTAATAGTGCATTCTTTATAACATTGATCATATGCAAATTTAGTTATTTAGTAGTGTAAACATGTCAACTGGAATTTTATCTATTTTCGGATAACCGATGAGAAGTCGTGTCCTTAAATATACGCTGAACGTAAACAAGATGGATCAACCTGTAGGGCCTATATGGAACACGTACGGGATGGATCTTTTTCCAGAGTCATGCACGAATCGAACAGTTTCCTACAAAATTATTTGTATTCCAAACAGAGCATGGAGAGATGGCCAAGCTCATCTATGGAGGGAAACAGCAACGGCCACGCGTATGCATGCAAGGGGCAAGTGCATGCATGCGAGCAGGCCGACTCTTCTCCTCAGATTCGGCGAGAGATCGAGCACTCAAGGACGACAGGTACCTCCCATGACTTCATCTCCGAAACTCCCCAGCCCCCCCTCTCTCCTGCGCTCCCGATCGACAGCGATCGCTGCTCCTCCTGCCGCTGTCATACGGCGGAATCATGGCGATGGCGATCGCCGGCCCTGCCCGACACAATGATGGGCGGCATACTGGCCACTGCCACTGCCAGGGCCGCCATGCACGCATGAGAGGCGGCTCCGTGAGTCCGCTCGCGCGCGTCCAGCGCTACTACACTCCGGCCCCGGCAGACGGCGGGCACTTGATGGCCTCGCGCGGCCGGCCGGGCTGTAGCCTCCTCAGATCCGGGCATGAGAAGCACATGAGGCCATAAATGCGGCGTCCGCGCGCGTACCGCCCGATCCATCGGCATCAATACCGCTGCGGCGGCTAGCTGATCGATGTGCGCGCGCGCATGATCATCGGTCGTCGCCGTCGCGTGCGTGCTCGCTCCCGAGTCCCGTCCCGGTGGCTCGCTGGCCCCCGCCGCCGTACGACGCCGCGCTGGAAGACGATAAATGCGATGCCTTATGCCCTGCGCAGCAGCTAGCGCAGGCGCTGGTGGAGCCTACGTAGTAGTACCAGTTGTACGTTCCCGCCGCCCTGGCTCGCACAGCGTCACTGCTCATATGGCTACGACTACGAGCTGCACCTGCATGCGGACAGGGATCGATCGGATCGGTGGAGGCCGGCCGGCCGCCGCCGGCATCGCGCGCGCATGCATCCTAGCTCCGACCGGCCGGCCTCGAGTCTACGTGGGGCGTGTCGTCCCGTCCGCTGATTGACATCGCTGTCGTGTTCCCGGAGACGGAGACGTTGACGGGGACGGACAAGATGGACAGCGCTGAAAGCTAGCGCATGCAGCGGCGGCCGGCGAGCTGGTGTTGGATCCGGCCATCACTGGGATCGATAAATAGCGAGGAGGCATGACTCACTCGATGGGGAGGGGGGGGTCCTCCACTCCCCTACATGGACTGCTGTCTCCGTCGGACAGTAGGTCACCGCTGTCTTACTCGCAGTCCATACTCCGTGCTCCATATGCGCGGCCGCTGGGTGGGTTGCTACACGCGCTGAGCAAACTGCCGCGTGTCTCACACTCTCACATGCATATGCACAGGAGCAAAGCATGCATGGATTTTCACACACTCGTTTTCACTAGATATGATTAATTCATCAGGCTAGCTGTTAAATGTTAATTTACTCCTCAATACACGTACCGCCGTAAATACAGATTGGGTCAGATAGGCATGCAGGCGCCCCCCCGTCGCGTTGCGTTCAGTAGTCAGTGCTGCTGCTGCATGATGCTGCTACGAACAGGCTGGGACACATACTGGTCTCGTCGTGGACGCTAGCTAGAGCACAAAGGCGATTGATTGCAGTAGCATCTTGGGCTCTTTTGGCATCGGCTGGCTGTAGCATGCAGCTAGCTAGCGTCGCAGTTCTTCGCTGCGGCTAGCTTTTCCCACAAAAGATGCGCGCTTGATGCCATTCCTGCGCTTTAAAAGGTTATCCACCCGATGGATCCATCACTTGTGCGCGCAACAAGCTAGCTTATCAATCGATCTGCCCTTTTTTTTATGCACAATATATATGTATGGCTGCAAAAGGCAAAGTGTAGCTGCATTTGGAGAATCTGCAATGCTGAAATGTGCTCCTTGTCCCCCCAGCAGAAATGTTTACGGAATCTTGCAGCACACGGGAGCACCACGTACCTACAACTACAATACATCGCCTGTAGGTAACTAAAGTAGATCATTTATCGGACGATCAGCTCTTCTGCCTAGCTAGGTCGTCTTTAACCCTAGTGCACAAGCACTTCGATCGAGAAATAGAACATTTTATCATTGGATCAAGTTTTTTTAAAAAAAAGATCCATTAAAACTGTTGCGGAATTATCATTTTGGATCAAGACGTAGGACAATGAGCATATCTTAACCATTGTCTGACCGTGCTTCATACACTGATATAAAGATAACCCCTACGCAGGCACCCATGCATCATAAAAGTGCTCAACATATACAATTCAAACGTGTTCGTCCATCTTACGCCCAAGTGAATAAAAAAAATAATTTTATTGGATCAAGTAAACAACGAAGGTACTTGTTTGTTGCATATCTGGATGGAGAGAAATAACCGAATCTTTAGAGGGACTGGTCTCTGGCCGGCTGACATAGCTACTTCTATTCTTGATGTTGTTGTGTACCAAGGCCTTCATGTAGGTCCATAGTGTGTCTTCGTAGGGCCCTTAACTGTGTTGTTCTTTCGGTCGCTATGCCGGGTGTAACTCCTGAACGTTGTACCTTCTTTTCCCTCTGCTTTTGAATGAATTAGGCATCTCGCCTCTTCTTCAGAAAAAAAAAAGTAAAGAACGAAAATTCGTTTCCACTTGCATGTGGAGTTTCTCGGCATCTAAGTCGTTGGTCGTACGCCGAGATCTGTGCACTGCTCTCCCTCCTTTCACTAATCTTTTACAAAATAACCCTGAATCTTGAAACAAAAATTAATCGTATCCTTCTTCTTCCTCACCTCCTCGCTGCACCGAGTCGACCATCACCCACGTGTCCCTGCCGTCGGCCATCAGTGACCAGCTCACCGATCGTGGCGACCACAACGACACAGTGCTGAGACGGGCCAAACTTTGCCAAGCCACTACGACAAGCCCACCTGATGCCACCGTAGCAGTGACCTCTATCTTGAGTGTCCACGACCACATATGTTAGCAACGCCTCGCATTGCCTTGTTGGCCGTCACACCGAGCGGTCACGCCGCTCCCGTGCTGATATTGTGCCGTCAGAGGGGGTGGTCACCGGTGGCGGGGCCGGGAAGTAGCACCTGGCTCGGTGGAAAGAGGACAAAGTTTTTTTTTTGAAAAACACTAAGCAGCAGAACTCTATAGGCGATGAAAGGCCCCTTTCATCTGGTTGACGCATATAGTTCCATATGCAATCTTTGTATGGTGCCAAATTATATGGTCAAGAACATGGTTCCCTCCCACCAGGTACCGTCATCACGGTGTTCTGTCGACGACAGCAAGATGCATGCTAGTAGTACGTGCCTGTGGCTGGGGAGTGGGGACCTCGCTGTCTGTCATGTCATGCCGCAGGAGGGAAACCGGACGCTGCCTCCCTTAACTCTCGCGACGACAAGAAACATCGCGGTACCAAACAAAGCGAGCCAGGACGGCATTGCCGCTGGATACAACCATGGATCGATACTATCAAATTTTAAAAAAAATCACGGTGAAGGGGGCAGCTTACAAAATTATTTTTTATTTTATTCTTTTTAAAATCTTCAACTTTCTAATTCGTTTCTCGAAAATCTTGGAGACATTGATGGATACTATCAAAGTTCGGTTTAACATGTAATTGTATAGTGCGTACAATAATACCATGACAAACAACAATATATGCAGCACACCTTGCTCTTCTTTTTTTAGAGCATTACACTGGCCTTGTACTTTTTGGCTCAAAGTTGCTGAAAATTTTAATCTAAAAAAAATTATAACCTCTGAGAGCATCCCCAACAGCCCCTCTATAGCTCCCTCTAAACAACTATTTATGTCTCTATGAATAGTATTTTGAAGGGTGGGATATGGGGCCTATTGAGAATGCTTAAAAGAGATCTCGGAGAGTTTACAAAATTACAAAAAAATATTTTAAAACTCTAAGAAGAATTACATAGAACCCCCAAAATGACTATAAAATACTTCATCACTTGGTTTGTACAAAAACAATAAATTTTTATTTAATTTAAATTAATTTAAGCTGAAAAGAATGAGACCTATATATGAGTGTTAGTGTTCTATTGTTTTTATATAAGTAAATTCCTAAATTGCCGCTTAGAGTTAGTCTTTGACATGATTCACCATTTCGATTTCCCTTACATACCATTAGGTCTAGAACTTCTTTATCTCTGTGCCACCGCGGTTCCATTAGGTTCAATCATAAGAGAGCTTTGATTAATGCCTAAAATATATTTTTAATAATTTTAAAAGTTAAAACTTTGAAATATTCCACCTCCTATATTTTAACTTCAAATTGAGTAAGTATTAATAATATTCTGCGTTTTTAGATTTTTTTCTCATTTTTTGGGACATATTACCATTACTTTGTGAATAAAATTTGTCCCAAACTTTTAAAATTTCACTTGGAATACACAAATTTTATAAATCCAAAGGAATCTTTCTTATAAATTTATAATTTTCTACTGCTTTAATGGATTATCCCATTATGCAATGTTTTTAAAAGGCATGGCATGTTCATCATGCTTTGTTGACAATTGGGAGTCAGCTGTGTCGAGCTTACTTGTTGAATAGGGAATCAACTAAGCCCCTTTCCACGTCGGAGGGGGACTTCGGAGATGGTCAATCGCCCAAGCACAGGGGTGACACGGTAGTTTTTATCCCGGATCGGGACAAGCATTGCCGGGGTAATAGCTCTAATGTAGCCTCGCATGATGCACAGAAGGTGTGTGCAAATGGTGACTGGCCGAGTTACATGCAACTCATGCGCCTTAGGATGGATACAAGTTAGGTGAGGAAAGGAAATCATGAGCGTGAAGCAAGTTTCGGTGTAGCGATGAATACGCGCAAAAGACGGTGATGTCGAAGCCCTTGGCATCGAGCATGTTGGTGAGCTGCAACATGGGCGCCGCAACACCTTGCTGGAGCCCGTCAGAGTCCTTTCCATGTGGTTATCCCTCTAGCTAGTTTGGTGGACAGATCCAACGAGCATGACGTGGTGGCTCACCAGATTTGGAGAAGAGGAGAGCTAGAAGGAGGTGAAGCCCCTATTTTTGCATGGGAACGTCAACCGTACCGTCTGCATGAAACTTGGGTTTTATGGATTTTTTTTGTTTGCATCGAGAGATCCATTCCCATTTTCGCATGAAACCCTTAGCAATGCAGTGTGAAACTTTGGTTTTTGCTTGCTGAAATTGGTTTTTGCCTCCAGAAACTTTGGATTTTGTACTCATTAAACTTCCTGTATTGTCAAGTTTCAGCGGTATGTTTTCTAAATTTTAGCAAGTATTTTTTAATGTTTCAAACAGTGTTTCTCCCAAGTTCCTATGATGACGGTGACGATATCATGCCTGTTGAAATGTAGATTTTCACCCACTGAAACTTGTGTTTTTGCTATTGAAACTTATGTTTTTGCTGCCGAAACTTTTTTTTTTGCTAACGAAACTTATGTTTTTGCTACTAAAACTTGGGTTTTTATATTTTCTAAAACTTGGATTTTGTACTTGTCAAACTACACATCCGCAGCGCTACTGACCCGTATTAGGGTTGCTACCAGAGGAATTCGTATTGGTTTTTTAAATTTTTAGTAGATTTTTTTCCAAATTTTAACGGATGGTTTTTTAAGTTCCAATGGCATTCACTTGTCCAACATCGAAATATGGCCTTTTTTTTAAAGAAGCGGTACTGCTGTTTCCTATCACCTGCAAGTCTGCAACCTTGAGGCCATGACGGGCGAGAGGTAGTTGGGCTGGCCTGCCTAGCCAGTCCGGTCGGTCGCCGCGAGCCGGCTAGATAAGCTGCGTGGGCTACTACTGACGGTTAGGACTTGGCAGAACGCAAACTCAGGCCGTAATACTCGTCCATGGGCCAGGCCTGAGGAACCTTTGCTTTCGTGGCCTCCTTCCGCGCGATAACCACACCGTGTATGAAAATTTTTGCGGGCGTCGGCTGTTGGCCCGGCCGCTCCGAGGACACAACCGCCGACCGCGACACGTGCGGTTTGCGCGACCTCAGATGAAAAATCTCTGCGAAATTCATACCTCTGCGTTTTCCCGAGAAATTCAGACGAAATCTCACTGAAATTCATGTGCCGTAGGTTATACGAACTAGGCTCGCGGAGTCAGCGTCTAGAACAGGCGAACCTGCTGACTCGTTGTCATCGAAGCTTCCTCGTGCCATCCCACATGCACCTACCGGCTTATATAAATAATTAAATGCTAGCTATCAAAGTCTTGTCTATGGAAAGCTCAGGTAGCCTAATGATAATTAATCTGCAGTTAATCAAACCCGCCGATCAAATTCAAATGGACAGGCATGCTGAACACACGGCCATTAATTTCTCGAGAGCCCACATGTCAGTGACGTATCAAACTATCAACAATTCAGCCCACGAGACACCACCCGGGCGTTGACCTGATCGCCGTCTTGCCCAAGCTAACCCTTGAACGATCCCATCCATGTAGACTTGAGTTCTTCTAATTACTAACGTGTCATACACTCTAAAAAGGCCATTGCTTCTTTCTCTTCTTGCAATCTCGAGTTCTTGATAAGTGACTGATAGTTCCGTAGGGCTTGGCCATGTCAGGGAACCCCGGTGAGTCGGAGGGGCCAGCCTTCACGCAGCAGCAGCGGTACAACTTCAGCGGGCGCGTCCTGTTGACAGCCGTCGTCATCCTCGCCGTGCTCACCGCCGTGTTCATCCTCATCCGGATCCTGCTGTACCAGCTCGCGGTGAGCCCCGGCGGCGGGCGCCGGCGCGGCCTCGCCGCCGGCATCTTCCTCCGCTCCATCAACTCGTTCGGCGCCGGGGTCAGCGGCCGGCACGGGCTGGACGCGTCCGCGCTCGCCGCGCTGCCGGTCACCTCGTACCGGAAGGAGAAGGGCGGCGGCGACGACGCCGCCGCGTGGGGCGACTGCGCCGTGTGCCTGTCGGAGCTCGAGGACGGCGAGAAGGTGCGGGAGCTCCCCAACTGCGGGCACGCCTTCCACGTTGAGTGCGTCGACGCGTGGCTGCGCTCGAGGACGACGTGCCCACTCTGCCGCGCCGAAGCGGAGCCCAGGGAGAAGAGGAAGGGCAAGGCGGTGGCGGCGGCGCAGTCCTCGGCAGCGGCGCCGCTGCCGCCGGCCCTGTTCGGCGCCGGAGGAACCTTGGTCGTGACCATACAAGGCGCAGACGCGTGCGGGTCAACGTCGCGGTCTGCCCAATCAGGAGCGTCCTTGGATCCTAGCTAGCTAGTTCCACGAGCTACCAAGTAAAAGAGTAAAAGAGAAGGGTATATACTAAAGTTGAGAAACTATAGATAGTCTGGGAATTGTGCAGTGTAATGTGTGATTCTTTCCCATGGCTAGCACTAGGAAATCAATAAAAACATGTTTCGTCTTTCGTGTAAGGCTGTAATAAATTCTTGTTTCCTTCGTTATCTGAAAAAACTAACCCTTCCTCACTATTTGCTTTATTATACGTACTATGCCACATCTCAGAGATACGACACATATTTTTTTTTTTTTTACAAAAGTATACGACATTTTCTTGTCAGAATTGCTCTCCGACAGGTGAGCAGCAGGGCAGATCATGGGGAGTCCGGGACAGGTTGTCTTGGGCGCGTCTGTCCTTTGTCCTTTTTCTTGTTGTTTAGAGCAAAACTAACACAAACTCTAAAAGTTGCTGCAAATTTTTTTCACACTTTACACTACACTTTAAAAGATTCCGTCGTCCTACTAAATACTCTATTCAATGCAGCAACTTTTACAGCTTCTCCTAACTTTACTCTTAGAGTACTTCTAAAAAGCTTTTATCGCTCGGCGGAGTTAACTGGAGCTTGTTGATGAAGCTTTATGACCACCCTCATGTTTCAAGCAATGGACTGCTTGCTGTCTTCATGCTATCATTGTTAAAGAGACTGCATTGACATCATGGCTGTTTAAAAAGAACTAATTAAAAAATTCTCTCTAATTTGCTGTTAAAGAGACTGCATTCAGCAAGTAACATGCTTTCTCTACGTATTTTGTGTATGTGTGCAGTTGCGTTGTGATGTGAATTGATCTTGATAGTAGTTTTTCCCTTATGGGATTTGTAGCAGCAGTATATCAGTATCAACTGATATTAATAGCAGTTTTATCTCCATATGGGATTTATATTCACCATTGATATTTGTTTCACGTTACTTGCTTGAATTCCCATTTGATAAGATCAGGTGGAAGCTTGCATTCCCTTTTTACAAGCAACCCGTACGTGCGGAATGAGTTTAAATGGGGTGAAACCCATGTGTGCAGGATGGGTTGGGTTGGGTTATTGGAAATCTAACGAGTGGTCGGTTTGGATTGGGTTTTACGCACTGTGGATGGGGTTGGGTTGGGTTGAAAGATTTTGTACTATATAATGGGTTGGGCTGGAATTGGGGTGGGTTTATCGCCACTAGCAGGCCTAAACACCATAGAGGGCTCGGTGGCCAAGCCGAATTAAGCAGCGCGCCTCTCGTGAAATGAAAGAGGAACTAATAGAACCGACAGAGGCAAGTAATATCACAGTGTCATGTGTATTTGCAGCATTCACCTTTCTTGGCAACACTATAGAAAAATATATGTATTATGTTGTGAGTTTCGGTTTGCGGCAAACATTGGTCCTATGAAATGCTACATTGCCGAACGGTTGCCATAACACTGTCATGGATGTTTGTGACAATATATCTGAAAAAGAGCGTAATATTTGTGAGCTTTGCTGTTAGCACAAATGGTACGTTACTCGGAAATATAATATCGGGTTTGCTAACGAGCAGGTGGTTGTTTTAAGTTTTTGAGCAGTCAAATGTTTTTTCAGTTTATTTACACTATTTTTCCACTCAGTTCGATAGTGCAAATTTAGTTATTTCATATTTAAACAAATTTTTGTGTATATAGGTTGACAACAATTATTTTAAGAAAAAAGTATCGATTTGGTCTCTCAACTATGCCCACTGGACCATTTTGATCTTTGTACCTCAATATCAGACTTGTAAGGTCTCTCATGTAACAAAACCGGGTTTGACCGATCCTTTGACCAGTCAAAACAGCGGTATTTGACTTGAGAGATGAGAGATTTAAGAGATAAAGTGAGAGATAAGGCAATGAGCTAGATGCCATAGGGCCATCAAGTTAGCAAAAATCCTACATGGATGCTACACAAGCAAAATAAAAAAAACTAAAACCGTCCATTGACATGGTCAAATGACTAATTTGATCCGGTTTTGCTACATGAGGGGCCTTACAAGCCCAGTATTGAGGTTTAGGGACCAAAGTGGTCCAGTAGACTTAATTGAGGGACCGAATCGACACTTTTCTTATTTTAAAATTTCATTGATTAACTGGCTTGTTCATTTTTCTAGAAATTTGTTTTTTGAGCAGTTAATCATTTGTAAAATTTCTGTACACTATTTTTCCACTTAGTTCAATAGCGAAAATTTAGTTATTTTGTATTGAAAAAACTTATATAGATACTTACATTAATTTGTCAACTTCTTTGTTCACTAACTGTAACTATGTTGGAATATTTTGTTTTACTTATAAAATTGTTTGGTATGTGTGTTTTTTTTTGTTTTCTGTGATTATTAGTTGAGTGGGTGCTACAAATCTCACACGCAACCACCCGACGCTAAGTCGGTCCATGTAATATTGCTGAAACATTTTTTCGCCCACGTTTGATCCCATTCTGAACGGTTAGTACTCACTATATTGGTTTGGATACATATTTTCCAAGAGAAAATTGGAACAACGGTTTGAATATTTGGTTTAAAGGCTGCGTTGGATAATATATTTTTAGGGATGGCTGATTGGCAGGCGCCTACACCTAGGGGAATCGTGCAGGGGCTGTGCGCAAAAGGCAGAAAAAGCACCTCCGCTCTCCAGTAGAATTTTTGCCACAAAAAATATTCGCTTTTCCCAGTGAAACAAAAAGTGCAAAAACAGCGCAAAAAAACTGGAAAGAGTACAGGCGTATGGAATTTACGACATCGTGCAGGCCCAAAAAAATCCACTAAATTTTTATTTTTTTCCACATTTTCATTTACTATAAAAAATGTGTAGCGATAGTGGAATTTTTTTGCAACAGGTTTGATTTATTATAAATTTATTTTGTTTGCATATTTGACAGTGCAAACTCTGGAAATAAAACAGTACGAAGTTGAAAAAAATATGTTTTTTTTCAGTAAATTGATACTATTTTTCCGCTTTTTCATTAGGAAGAAAAATGAATTATTTTTATGGAAAAATCAGACAGAGTTGAGGCTACACATGGCATATGTGGCGCGTGCTGGGACCCACCCGAGGGTCCCGGACGTGCCCCACGCCTGCACATTGTGCAGCGGCTGCATGAAGGGGCAGGCGCCTGTGCGCAAGTTTCCAGCACAGGCGCCTGCCAAATAGCAGCGCCGTTATTAAGGCTATCAGCTGGAAGACTATACACCAGGGATTACATAACCGAGCCGAGCCCAAAAACCGAGGGAGGCCAGGCTCGGCTAACCGGCCGGTTTTCGCGGTTAACTGGAAATTTCGAGGAAAAATCGGCCAGATTCAAATTTGAATTTGAAAAACGGTTCGATCGGCTAACCGGTCTGTTTCAGCCGAAAATAAAAAAAATAGAGAAAAAAATAAAAAATCAATTTAAAAATAGAAAAATTATAGGGACATACAAATGTTAATTTGGCACTAATTTGGAACTAATTTTGCTATCGAAAAAATTATAGGGACATACAAATGTCAATTTGGCACTAATTTGGCACTAGGGACATAAAGAAATGGATGTAACTATGCAATGAGAACAGAATATTACCGTTGTATGTTCTATATATCAATAAAATCGAAATCCAGCATTAGGGTATGTCCTGGAGCAGTTCTCTTTAGACATGACTATTAGACCATGGTTGTTCATTAAGTCTATTTTAAAATCATCCCAACTTATCCCTGGGGTGCAGGCACTGTCTTGCCAACTTTGATATAAAGTTGCATAATAATCTGGCATTTTTCATTCATATATCTTCCTCATGTGTGGATTTGGTTGAGAATATGGGGGCGGGGGAGGACAAAAATGATAACCCGTGTAAGTACCACTCACAGAGCTTGAGCTATCATGGGCCTTGTTTGTTTCAAATTAAATTAAATTAAATTAAATGAAAATTTGTTATTTTTGTATAAGCCAAATGATGTAATCTTTTGTAGTCATTTTTGTGGGGTTTCAAATAATACTTCTTAAAGTTTGTAAAATATTTTTTTCATAATTTTTTGAACTCGTTAAAACGTATATTTTGAGGGTGATGGGGGACGGGGTCCCGATCTTCCGACAGGTATGGATAAACACTATTGGTGGAGAACTCGACGTTGACGATCCGGCTTCCAATCAGAACAGATCTAAGCCTGCAATCGCTACACCACTGTCTCCGTTCGTTATCAACCACGCCAAGACGCGGTTGACCTCACCACGAAGGCTAATTCCTGCAAGCAAATCGAGAACACAAGCAAGAACGCGGTAGATGCAATCTCAAATTACAGATTACCGATTAAGCACACAAGTTGGGGTTCCGCAAACCGGTAAACGGCGAAGCTGCAACGGCAGAACAATCTAATCAAAACCTAAGTCTAAATTAGCGACGGTTACTGAATTTATAGCGACGACTAGGGTTTGGGGCGCAGCCCCTAGGGTACATGGGCCATGGGCCCAAAGTGGAGCGGCGCAGCGCCCGACAGATCCCGGCAGATTCTAGTCGCAATATTGTTTCGACGATTCCCGCTGATTCATAAGGAAGTTGGACGTGGGACTGGATCTGTTGGAAAGATCTCGTCGAGGGCTTATCCGTGCATACCAAGAACGTACAAAACAGAGTTCATATGACGCCAGGGCATCCATTTTAAGTTGACTGTCCGAAGATGGCCGAACCTGACTCGGGGACAAATTGGGCTGTCTCTTGGACCGGCCTTGCAACGACGTGACTTGTGGGACCAGAGGGCGTCGAAGTGGTGGAGATGCGCCTTTCTTGAATACGTCTTGAGCTTAGGGAGATGGCCACTGTGTAGGCCGAACTGCCGGCGGAGACAACGCAATACCAGCATGATAAGATTGCCGGCTGTGCACGCGACCTAACCATGGTGCAGGTCGATGATGCCATATAGTTGATGATGGCAGCATAATTGATGTAGTTGATGTAGAAGATGCCGTTAAGTGTTGCCAACTCGTCGTAGATGAAGAGGCCGAAGATGAAATAGTCGATCGAAGACTCGTCGACGTCCATGCTGGCGAAGTAGTCGATGAAAATATTGATGACCACCACACTGATGTAGTGTTGGTCATACCAATGATGGGCATGGTCACATCAGAGGGGGTCACAAATTTGCTATAGTGAAACGCAACTCTACATTTATCTAAAACAAACAAGGCCATGGTCTTGCGGGTTGTCTTCGGTTGCATGCCTGCCCCTGCTAGACCTGGAGGATTTGGTGGCTCTCTGCGAGATAGGAGATAAATCTTGTGAGTAGAATCTGCTGACAGGATAGTAAGTACCACCCTCACCATCACCCCCCTGATCACCGCCACCCTCGCCATCACCCCCCTGATCACCGCCACCCTCGCCATCACACCCGTCATCATCGTCACCCTCGTCATCATCCCCGTCATCATCCTCCCCATCATCTGAGGAGGAACTGTCATTTGATTCTTCGTACGGGGGACTTTTTGCAATCTCTTCCTCATTTTCATCACTATCCTCTTCATCATCATCTTTCGTGGGCTGCCTCTTCCCCTTTGCCTTCTTCGATAAACGCTTGATAGGTGGAGGCAAACGAGTCTTTCTCTTACAAATGTGGGTGTTTCCCACATTCTCCTCAGTCCACTCGTCTATACTTTTGCCCTTGGTCTTTTCCTGGATAGTACTTGGATCTTCTAGGTTAACGACAAATATTGATGGCAGTGGGTTGTTAGTGTCAGTGCTGTCCTCATCTAAAACTGGAGTAGAATTTGACCTACAACAAAAGTAACAAACATACCATGCAAATTAGATTTTCATATGACCAATGCTAGAATTTAGATAGCATGTTTGGCATATGTTAGAATTTATGCTATAATAATTTGACATATGTCCGTACCTTCCATTCTCCAACCAATCGAACATTAGGCTGTTTCTGCCTACAATTGAAAGGTGTAAGAGTTGGTCTGCAGGGTTATATTCTATCTTCCTCCGCTGAATTTTTACCCGCTCAAGACGAAGTCTTGAGTTATAACAAACGAAAACAAGCTTGTGGAGCTTGTTATATCCTAATTTGTTGCGGGGCTTCGTGTGAATGAAGGCGAAGGTGTTTCAATTTCTCTCAGATCCACTAGAGGACACGCACTGACTCACGAGCTTCTTGGCAAGTTTTTGAAGCGTTGGCATGTCCGTGCCAAAATGCTCCACCATTGCCCTACACGGAACAAGATCCATTGGTAAGCAGTCTGCTCCACCATTATTGTAGAATGGTAGATCGCAAATCACAATTACCTGAGTTAATTTTTTCATGTATTGCCATTTGATAAGCAGTCTGCCCACCGAAGGAACCACCCTTTCTTGTCTCAAAAAAAAGGAACCACCCTTTCTCCTCCACATATCTGCCTCCACCAATGCTTGGGCAGCAGTAACACTGTCTGTCATTCCATCAAATGCCCATCGCTGATCTGCTAGCATGGTTTCAGTAGTGCCCCTACTGAAGTGGAGGGATGGGCTCAAAGCCGTAGCTGCTTGGAAAAAAATACACAATTTAATAATGGATATCTAGTATTACACAGTTTAGTAAAACAATTCAGTACCAACCTGCCCCAACGTAAGTGTCATACGCCACATCTCCAAACCTGGTATCAACAACCCTTAGGTAGTGCGTGCGGTCGGGCTCTTGGATGTCTCTGTACATCCATTCACGGACATCACGTTACATTGGTAGCACGTTGCATATGGATGGAAACTTGTCTTGGTCAACCATACGGAGAAAAGCATACAAGTATTCCACTGAATCGGTGCACTCTTTAACCCTAGCCTACCAACGTAGATCTGACAAATTTTGATGTGTATATTGTCCGTCCTCAGACTGGCAGTAAGAGGTAGCTTGGAACTCTGGACTTGCCATCCACCTCATGAAGGCATTCTTATGCTTCAAAAAGCTCGTTAAGAAAGTGTAGTTGGTGTCAAATCTAATTGCGTTCTATTTCGCTAACTCTCCGTCAATGGCTTGTTTCATCATAGCATGAAGCTTTCTAGAGTTATATAGCCATCGGCATATCATCTTTGCACTATCAATGATTGCTTTATTTTGAAGAATTCCCCAATATCCTTCAGCATCAGGTTGATAGTGTGAGCCAAACAGGGTTGCTAAACGATAGACAAGTATTTTTTACTTAGTTTCAAGCACGCCGCCTTGTAGTTGGCACCGTTGTCCGTGACAATCTAGACAACATTCTTCAGGCCTACATCCAGCAGCACCTTGTGTATTGTCTGCATGAAAAAATGTCCACATTAAATAGACGGTAATAGAGCGTAAAACAACAACAAAATAGACGAAGTATACCTCGACGAGGAATTTAGTGTCCTGTGTCTGGTTTGTTGCATCTACTGATTTGTAGAAGTAAGTTGTGCCATTGCAGTACGACATGAAGTTTATGATGCTCATACCAGTCGGCCCCATCCAATAATCACACATTATAGTCACTCCATAGTGACTCCAATCTTGTTTCCACACGTCCATCTCTCTTTTTATCTCTGCCTCCTCGTCATCTAAGTATATTACATCAATATCCCGACCGCTTGGTGATTGCACCGTCTCTCCTACACATGCAACATATGGCAAAGTATGATTAGTTGCCAACAAAGTAGTGCATAAAGTAGGAAAAAACAATTTTAACTTTTTTACCTAATCTTTGTATCTCCCTTACGGCAGCGACAAAGTAAGGACTATCGGCTTTCCTCTCAGGAATGCCGGACGTGTGAAACCATCTGGCCAACCCCATGCCAAGCAAGCGTTTCGCCTTTTTGCCTTCCTGTGAGAACCTGCCTCTGTCAATTCTTGGCTGATCCGTTGGGGAGGCATCAATAGGTCGAGTTTCCTATTGTGAGCTCGATCGCGAGAACATTTTCCGCAACTTCCCTTGTTTAGGCTCAGGTTCACGAGCATCACCCCCACTTCCACGCCATGCTCATACCTTTCTCCTGCCCGCGTCCTAAAGTCTGACTCCATCCTCGACGCAGCCATGGCTCGCTCATATTGCTCTTGCTCGTTGTAACCCCCTGTGTACTGCTGCTGCCATCCTTGTCCACCACTCCCACTCCAAAATATTCCAAGATCACATGTCCCGAAACCCCCTGTGAGTGGGTGCGACTTGGGGCATGGTGCGCCACTGTCATCACCCGGTATACCCTGCCAACCGTCTGCACCACTGCCATAACCCTCGTAGTGGTGCCCCTGCTCCTACCAACCGCCTGCACCACTGCCATAACCCCCGTAGTGGTGCCCCTGCTCCTGCCAAGCCCCTCTACCTCTCCCTGCCGATGCTGCAGCTTCTTCCAATCTAAACTGCTCTCTTGCTTTTTCGGTCTTTTTTTTCTGCGGTTCTATCCAGATACCGTCGAAAGAAGTCCCTCACCTCAGAAGGGACTGATCCACAAGATTTCACATTGCTGCTACGACCAGCCAAGTGGTGCTTAAATCTGCTTGCGCCGCCTCCCGCTTTTGTTTCTTTGCAGAAATTGCATTTGAATCCCGCTTTCGCTTTGTGACCATACTCCCAAACCGGATCGCTAGGTTCATCCACCATTTGTTCAACGTCTCACTGCATAGCAACAGAAAATCTCTTCGTATCATAATAACAAATAAATAAATATGCTAAAATCCTAATCTTTACCTAACCCTAACACTAGCAGTGCATTTATCAAATAAAAAAACAAATCGAGGGGGGGCTGCCACGACCACGCCACACAGAGGGCTAGCCGACCGGTCAGCCGCTGGGGACGCGCCCGGCGCCGTCGTCTCACCTCGGCTAGCCGGTCAACCTCGCCGATTCACCGCCCGAACCTCCGGCTAGCCACCCGAATCGGTCGATCCACTTCGGCTAGCCCCCGGATCTACCGGCTAGCCGCTCGATGCGCCGGCTAACCGCTTGGTTTTACCGGCTAGCCGTGCGGCTGGGGCGCTCGGGAGGGGAGATGAGTAGAGGGGAGCTAGGGAAAGTGGGGGGGAGGCTGGGGCGCTCGGTCTGGGGAGTGGGGAAAGTGTCGCTCATGGGTAGGGGAAGGAGACCGAAGGAGGCATCATATATATGGCATATTGGCATATTCTTCCTTTATTTTTTATTTTTATTCATATCAAACGAAAAACACATGAAATTTTTGAATTTTCAAATTCTGTTTCAGCCAATAGTCATATAATAATGTTTACTATTTTATGGAATTTTTTCAGATTTTTTTCACGAATTTTCAAATTTGAACAAAATTTGGATTTAATTCAAACCTAGCCGACCAGTTTTTCAAAAAACCGGCCGGACAGGTTTACCGGTTAACCACCGTTTTCAATAGGTTAACCGCCGTTTCGTTTTCCCTGCTATACACTACATAACACTTCCCCAGTTCAGAAAGTATCTTTTCGTGCTTGCGTTGTCATCCCATATCAGCAGTCAACTCTTCCCGCAAGGAGAAGAAAGAGTCCAAATAAAGCCACTACAAAGCGACACACCCCTCCCTTAATATTCTATTTGCATGTATTACACTCCATATTCAGTCAAAACATACTAGTTGGCAATTGGCACACACCGTTTTTGAATTAATCAGAATTGAAGAAACCCATCGATTTCGATGTTACGTTGCAGACGTCAATCTGAGACATGCATGCACACACACAGCCTTCTCTAATAGTACGGCTTAAGCACGACATGTTCCAGGGATTTATTTATATAAATAGTAGCTTGCTGCAGCTTGCACTCTTGCAGGTTGCAGAGCCTTCCCTTCCCCAGAGCCCTTCGTCACCTCCCCGACCATGTCTTTAAGCAGCACGGCCACGCCGGGACCGGCGGCCGTGTCCCCATGCTGCAGCACCACGACGCTGCTCGGCGCGGTGGCGGCGTCCTTCGCGTGCTGTTTCCTCCTCGTCGGCCTCTTCCTCTCCCTGCGCTTTGTCCGCCTCAGCCGCAGCTGGCCCCACAGCGCACGGCTCCTCCGGGAGCACCTGCACCTGCACCGGGAGCCGGAGCCCAAACTCGGCCTCGACGCCGCCGCCATCGCGCTCCTCCCGTCCTTCCCGCACCGCCCGCGAGAGTGCTCAGAGGCGGCCGAGTGCGCCGTCTGCCTCAGCGTCGTCGTCGAGGGGGAGGTGGTGAGGCAGCTCCCGGGCTGCAAGCACTTGTTCCACAGGGATTGCGTCGACGCGTGGCTCTTGTCCAACGCGTCGTGCCCGGTATGTCGCATGGCCGTGGTGCAAGTGCACTGCCATGTACTAGTAACTAGTAAGAGCCTAAGAGGGGTGCAGCTATAAAACACGGAGTGTGAGGAGTAACTGGGTCTTGTTTCAGATCCTGGTGCTCGTGTCGTGCACCCCAAAGGACAAGGCCGGCCGGCCGCCGCCGCTCGAGCCGCCTCGCGCGTCTGCCGTGTGCATCTCGATACGTTGGACGACGATGAAACGATGGCATCGTCGTCGTCACCGTCAGGGGTCCCCGCGCTGCGGTGGCCGGAGCGGCGGCTTGGGGCGCCGGCCGCCGGTTCCCGATCCCGATCGAGTCCTGGCCAGGGAGTGGACTTGGAGCGGTAATAGCAGCAGTCGTGGCGTGACTTGTGCATATGGTAGCGACATTTCGTCATGCGCACAGCATAGCTCTTTCGGAGGCTAATGCATTGATTTGGTTGGAAAATTTGCTCCTTGCATTGGTTCAAAAGTTAATGCAGTTCCTCGGGTTCTTTTGAAAGCGATCGAATAAAAGCATGTCTAACAGATTTTTTAAAAAACTATTACGACCGATCTCAGTCTCTCTATATGCAATCATAGATCCATAAGAGCATCTTTAACGGTCATTATAAATTTATTCTCCAAAACACTATTCACTACTACTCTTTATATCCCTCCTAAAAAATTTCCTTACACCTTAAACTACAATATAAAATATTCCTTCTGTTCAACGCATAATACTTTATCAAAAAAAATATGAGCTATAATGTTTTACAGCAAAGCTACAAATGCTATAATAAGAGCATATTTTAGCTATAATAAGAGCATATTTTTCAGAAGTGCATGCAGTTCAAAACACATCACGATCATTGATTTATGCCATTCCCCCACCCCTCACACGCTCTTTTGCATAACCTCAAAATTTTTTAAGGAAAACATTTTTTAACTCCCTTAGTCTCTCTTCCTCTCCCCTCTGGTTTGACTGAGCTGGCTACAGTGACAGACGCATGATGCAAATATAGATGGGAAAGCCTAAAATCTAATTTGTCTACCGTTGGTCAAATACAACGCAAAGCAGTTAAACTATAAGAACACAAAAACAATAAACATACCGGTTCATGATCATATCCATCGGATATTCAAATTACTAGCAATAGGCCATCCATCAGCCCCCACTTATAGGCCAAAATTTGCTCTGTACTTTAACTAGGTACAAATGGGCTATGAAAACATGTATCATTGGACGGAAAAAAATGTATCGCTGAGTTTACACATGGCGGGTGGCCATGCTCCGGGGTGGCGAGTGGCGATGGCTGAAAAATTGCTGAGTCCATCTGTAATTTTCCCCAACTTATAGCAATTTTCGCTGCTCAAACCACTACAGCAGCCTTCGATGCAGAAATCGGAAATCCAGTCCCCAAGCGCAGAGCTCGTCGCGGGGACCAAACACGCGCTCCGGGCGAAGAGCTGCCCGGTGCGAGGCGAATCATCTCCTTGAGGCTGAACGTCATCAAGGAGGGATTGGATTCCTGGCAGCAAAGAGTGTACCACCGCATCCGGTAAGATCAGATCTTCCAGGAAAAATAAGCAAGTCGCGAGATGGACTTGTGTTGCTGCATCCAGGCATGAAGATACCTAGGAAAGCATAAACGAAATATATAATTCTTCATATAGGGAACGCTGTTGGAGATATGAGAAATATAGCGATGGAATCTTTTTAAAAGAAGCTTGTATATGAGGTTATAGGAGACCGAATTTAGAGATTACTGTTGGAGATAGGCTACCCTTGCATTTGTCAGAATGATGATAGGATATCATCAAGGGCTGCAAACCTATGGACATTTTTTGCATGGACATTTTTCTTCGGTCTTGATGATTTTGCGATGGACTTGGTTCTGATCTCACAAAGTGGACGTCAAAAGTATTTTAATTTTTTTTAAAATTAATTCGTTGGATCGAGAAGAATGAACCATCGGTTGAGTAATGATGAATGTTAAAGGGGTCAAGAATTAGCCGGTCTCCACGACAAGAACGTGCGCGAAGCAAAGCGCATGCGTGCATGGTTCATGTGTTGCTTGCTGCCATGCTCACACTAGAGCAGCAGGCCAGCAGCATCTCTCTCTCGGCAAGCTAATTCTGTCAAGGTCGGCATGCGCCTACCAAAATACCCTTGCGTCTCTCTCCCGCAGATTGCTCTCACCACCACAAACCAAAACAAAACCACCCCAACAAAGGCACCCGTCTATTTAGCCACATGCTCATCCGCCGCGGCCTCGCCCGGCTCCCCCTCGTCGATACCGTGACACCACCACCGATCGAGCGGAACTCGCAGTCACCGTCGTCGTCTCCACGAACGGTGCCACCGCGCGGCGGCGGCGGACTCGCGCGTGTCCACGCCTTCCACGGTGCGTGCGTGCGTCTCGCCGGAGGCGATGGACGGCGCCAAGGCCATGCACCAGCAGACGGGGTGCCTCCCCGTCGACCAGTCGTGCTTCGCGCTCTCCCGGCTGTCCAGCTCGTACCGGCACAACCCACACCACTGCTGCTCCACCACGTCCTACCTCGAGGTGCTCGGCATCTCCTTCGCGTCGCTGCTCGCCATCCTCCTCGTGCTCTGCGTGATACGCTGTTACCTAATGCGGCGGGCGTGGAACCGGGTCACGGTGGACGCCGCCGCAGCCACCGAGGTGGCGGAGAAGCGGCGCCCGGCGGGGCTCGACGAGGACGCGATTGCCGCGCTGCCCAAGTTCGAGTACCGCGACACGGGGGACGAGGGCGACCGGTGGGAGTGCGCGATCTGCCTCAGCATCATGGCCGACGGCGAGGTCGCCCGGCAGCTGCCCCGGTGCATGCACCTCTTCCACCGGGGATGCGTCGACATGTGGCTCATGGCGCACACCACCTGCCCGGTGTGCCGGGCCGAGGTGGTCAAGCCGGCCGACGACGGCGGGGGCGCGGAGAAGCCAGCCGGCGACGCCGGGCCGGCGCCGGCACCGGAGTCGGAGCCGGAGCCGGAGCCGGAGCAGCCCAGGTTGGAGAACGGGGAGAGGGATTTGGAAGCACAATAGCAACGTACGTGACAGGCGCGCGCGATTGTTTCTCATTGTGATGTTTTCCCCCTTTTTCTGGGTTGTATACGTGTAATTTTGGCGCCCCGTTAGGGAGGTGATTTTGAACCACGTGTTGTAGACTTGTAGTCAACCGGTTCCAAAAAAATGGAAGGCAAAAGTACATCAATTTTAGCACTTTTTTAGAACAAAAAAATACTACTTCCACTTTAAAAGATATCTCATGTGCAAAAGTAAATTACATCAACATTCTTGCTAGGACTTGTCGGCGAATTTTAGCTGACAAGTTTCTCTATTATTATTCCGGCTGTTCGGTAATGGGGGTGTGCGTAGTTAGCTCACTTCTCTCTTGTCTCCCACGCAATAACGCAAGATCAAGCACCAAATTTACCCATGTTCAGACCCCCTGGTCAGGTAACAGCCCTAATCCTGCTTAAGCTCCTTGCAACATGAGTCCTAGCTACCTTTGGGAATTCGATCGAGAAATTGATCAACCCCTTTACAGATGCACCCCTAGCCCTTTTACACGGGTTGGCCAGGGTCACAGAATACTGAACAGGGTGCATTAAATGATCCTGGCCACTGTATCCGTTCCATCATTGATCGCGTGTCGAAGTCGTCACCCTGCAGCACTCCCGCAGCGTCTAGGGGACAAGGAGGAAGTGACAGGGCAGGCGCATACCCCCCGCTCCCCTTTCACTACACCTCGTCACACGCGCCTGTAGAAACTACTGTGTAGCTGACTCCTTCGAGTGGCAGGGGCAATCATTCCGTCAGACCCCCACCCACTCCACCAGACCAGTTCTATCGCATTGAATGCATTAGATCTGGGACGATCCATGCTCATCGTTAGGGGGAAGCTTCCTCTCTCTTTCGCTCCGCACCCTCTGACAGCAGAGCCCTACACCCTCCGGATAGTCTTAAATGCACCTGTCTTAAGTGCGCCGCTCGCCCAGCTGCTCGCTGGATCGACACGCATACTGGGCGCCTGGCTCTAGGGACGGCTCGCCCATCTGCGCGCACGCCATCGCGCCACAAGTCCTGATCGCCCTGTACCGGGGCCTGCTCGCCCACCTGCTCGCCAGATCGATACGTAGCCTGATAGCCTGGCGCCGGAGCCTACTCGCCGAATCAACACATGGCCAAAGTAGACAACTTAACTAAATTTACTTGGAACTAGACCTTGATCCGCTTGGGCTCGATGTTGCTAAGTATGGGGCACTCCTTGATGGACTACTGGTCTCACATGGCAGCAACATGGGAATACACCCCAGTGTAGAATATACTGACAGGACTAAATTCAAATAATTGAAAGCAACCTTTTCCTCTCCACATATTGACGTCAGAGACGACAACACCGATAACTAGCGGAAGCACAATAATCTTGCCATTTACAACGAGGCCCTCATCAAAAATCAAAATGAACAATGAATCTTCGATGGATCTAACCACATAACAACATGTCAACCACGCTACAACCCAGCCTTCGCCATCTTGGAAGCCAAAGACCACCGCCATAAGCACTGCCTCCATTCTCAACACCAACAGGTTTAATCGATCTCAGGGAGGAACGAAAACAAAGATCAAGATTAATACTAATCCTGGCAGCATCCAAAATTGTTGCAGTACACATCAAAATGACAAAGACGAGAAGCCGTCGCTAATGGCTGCTGTCGTCGTTGCAAAGGCTAGCAACGCTGAAAATTACTACTCCCTCCGTTTCAAATTGTAGTTCACTGTTGACTTTTGGATATTCTGTTTGACCATCCATCTTATTCAAAAAATATATGTAAATATTATTTATTTTGTTGTGATTTGTTTTATCATTAAATATATTTTGAGCATAACTTATATTTTTTATGTTTGCATTAATTTTTTGAATAAGACGAATGGTCAAAAAACATGTTTAAAAGTCAATAGTGAACTACAATTTGAAACGGAGGGAGTAAAATGCAATCCCACACTTAGCTCTAGAGCACCCATTAGCAACGGGATGGACTCAACGCGACCTCACCAAACATAGAATAGATCTCAAGCCAAGATTATGCAACCTTCTCATCTGTATTGGCGTCGACTCGGAAAGGTCTCCAAAATCTGCAAAGAACTGCCGACTTAATGCGCAACAAAGCTAAACATCAGATGAATCTTTTCTCGTCTCTGACAAGAATCAGCGACGGCCGCAAAAGGCCGCACGGATCCTCCGCTGAGGTCTTCACCCATCTCACTTATTCCCACAAACGAGGACCGCACTCCCACCCTAACCTACATCTAAACCTTCCTCTACACATCGATCCCTCAACCTAAGATCCAATCTGGCTTTGGCTAAGTTTTTTCTTCCTTGTTCTCTCTTCTTTTCTCTTCTTCTAGTTTTCTCCTTGTAATTTTGGCTGCTTTTTGGCAGCATCTTTTCCTCAGCTTGTAACTACTTCTTTTTTCTCTATCTTAATGGAAACGGCATAGCCACCGCCTTTCTTTTAAAAAAAACTAAGATCCAATTTAAAGGTGTATTTGGATAACCATACATGGTGGTATGGAACGAAATAAAATAGTCAAACATGATGTAAACAAGGATGGAACAAAAATTTATGCGAGACCATTCGAGGCAAAAAGTTCAAATCACCTGAAACATAAACAAGGACATTGCCGATATTTGAACCCGGTACTATCCTGTTTCATCCCATCACACCAACCAACACATGTAGAAGGAACTATATATACTATTACATCCCAAATAAACAACCAAACCATGGATTTTACCATCCCATCCCGCCTAGGGGTGGAAACGGATCGTATTCGGATCATTCGGATAGAGGTTTTTGGCTCGGATAGATACATATACATTACAGTTTTTTCCCATACAACTCATATTTTTGTTTTTGGAATGAAGGTTAATAATACGGTCTAAATACTTTTTTAAAATATGTTGTCTATTTAATTCGGATATGTCGGATACGGACAAAAACTCCCACCCCTAATCCCGCCTCATTGAATTAGGGTTGTGATAGGATCTGATAAGGTCGGATATCATTCTATCCATAGCCGTATCCGTATTTTTTACCGGATACTGATTTGAAAACGAATGTGTCGAATATGAATACAAATTCGAATAATACCGGCCCGATTATCCCTTGGTAGGTCGGTTGTTCAACACTATATAAACCGAGCCCCTACGACGTGTAGAGGGCACGGCCAAGAGATTTCGCATTGTCGCACATTGCTTCGTATACACACATAACCTCGCCGAGACTTGTTCGTCTTGTCGAGTTCCATCTTGTAATCCTCTTTGATATAAAGAAAGGCTGGACGTAGAGCTATTAATCTCTTTCCGAGAGGCCTGAACCAGGATAAAAACTCAGTGTCTCCCTGTTGCTCGTTGATCGCTGTTTGCTCTGTTCGGCGTGTCTCCTATCTCCTCAAAGAATCTTAGTTGACTTGAGATCGATATCTCAACCGTCGACACTTAACTAAATTTACTTGGAACCGGACTTTGATCCGCTTGGACTCGATGATGCTGAGTATGGCGCACTCCCTGATGGACTACTGGTAACACATGGCAGCAACATGGGGATACACCTCGGTGTAGAATACACGGACAGAACTAAATTCAAATACTTGAAAGCAACCTTTTCCTCTGCACATATTGATGTCACAGACGACAACACCGAGAACTAGCGGAAGCACAATAATCTTTCCATTTACAAAGAGGCCCTCATCAAAAATCAAAATGAACAATGAATCTTTGATGGATCTAACCACATAACAACATGTCAACCACGGTACAACCCAGCCTTCGCCGTCATCTTGGAAGCCAAAGACGACCGCCGTAAGCACTGCCTCCGTTCACAACACCAACAGGTTTAGTCGATCTCAGGGAGGAACGAAAACAAAGATCAAGATTAATACTAATCCTGGCAGCATCCAAAATTGTTGCAGTACACATCAAAATGACAAAGACGAGAAGCCGTCGCTAATGGCTGCTGCCGTCGTTGCCAAGGCTAGCAACGCTGAAAATTACTAAAACGCAAGCCCACACTTGGCTCTTTCTTCAACCCATCCACTCTAGAGCACCCATTAGCAACGGGATGGACTCAACGCGACCTCGCCAAACATAGAATAGATATCAAGCCAAGATTATGCAACCTTCTCATCTGTTATGGCGTCGACTCGGAAAGGTCTCCAAAATCTGCAAAGAACTGCCGACTTAAAATGCGCAACAAAGCTAAACATCAGATGTATCTTTTCCCGTCTCTGACAAGAATCAGCGACGGCCACAAAAGGCGGCACGGATCCTCCGCTGAGGTCTTCACCCATCTCACTTATTCCCACCGACGAGGACCGCACTCCCACCATAACCAACATGTAAACCTTCCTCTACACATCGATCCCTCAACCTAAGATCCAATTTAAAGGTGTGTTTGGATAATCATACATGGTGGTATGGAACGAAACAAAATAGTCAAACAAGATGTAAAGAAGGATGGAACAAAAAGTTTATGCGAGACCATTCGAGGCAAAAAGCTCAAATCACCTGAAACATAAACAAGGATATTACCGATATTTGAACCCTGTACTATCCTGTTTCATCCCATCCCATCACACCAACAACACATGTAGAAGGATCCCATCACACCAACAACACATGTAGAAGGAACATATATACTATTTCATCCCAAATAAACAACCAAACCATGGATTCTACCATCCCATCCTGCCTCATTGAATTAGGGTTTTGATTGGATCGGATAAGGTCGGATATCGTTATATCCATATCCGTATCCGTATTTTTTATCGGATACAGATTTGAAAACGAATGTGTTGAATATGGATACAAATTCGAATAATACTGGATAACATCGGTTCCGAATACGGAGCGAATACAGATCGGATAAGACAAGGATACAGATATTGTTAGTCGAATAGTTAAAATTAATTTTCAAAAATCCGTTCCAAATTTTAACAAAATATGGTCAAAATTTAAATTTAAAGGTGAAATTTTTTAACATTAATAAAAAACAAAACATTATAAAGTCTATACACGAATATTATTAACTTAGTCTAGATTTAAAAAATGAAAAAAATAAATTTAAAAGTTGAAAAACTATCAATAAAAAATTGTAAAAATACATTAAAAAATTATGTAAATACATTCAGATAATATCCATATTTTATATTCGGATATTATCCGAACGAAAACTCAGATATTCCTTATCCACTGAATAATCAATGCTCCGTATTTATATCTATATCCACGCCAAATTATCCATATCCATATCTTTATCCGTAAAGATAGTCGAATATGCATAAAACTATCCAAATCACTATCGGATCAATTCGGTCGGTCGGTCGGTCGGTCAGTCGAATAATATTCGTACCATTTCCATCCCTACATTGAATCAACCAAACACACTAAGTGTAGATCATCCTTATTTTTTTTAAAAAAATGTACTTTAGGTTTTGAAAACAATTCCTTCGTTTTTTATTTCCATGTAATTAATTGTTGAACGTATAGATGTTACGGTGAAATGACATTTGTTTCGCTACTTCACTCACCTCTCACGAAATGGCACTGGACGTACAATTTTCTTCAATTCGTGACTCCGGCGAGGGGTATTTTGGTTGTGAATGCCTCTCCATCACTCATCTATTGCCTCTCAATCTCCGGCAAGCGGCGACGATTAGCGGCAACATGGTGCAACCGTGCAACAGCGCAACGGTGCTCGGCAACGTTGCTGACGCAAGGCGGAAGTGCCGTGGATACAAGATGGCAACGACACCGGTGCGGACGTGGGGCGGTGGCGTCGTGGACACTGGCCGGCGGAGGCACCGACATGTGGGAGAGCCTAGGAGGTCACGGGGATGGAGAATAAAATAGAGGCTGGCCGCCGGCTGTCACTTGAGATGGAGAAGAAAGCAATGGAGAAGAGCGAGGGAAGAGATTGAAGAGAGAAGAGAGATTGAAGGGAGGAAGAAAGAGAGGAATGGAATGACAGGTGGGTCCTGTAGAAGTATTTTGGAGAGAAAAAGTGCCTAAAGTAGCATCAATTGATGAAATGTCTTTCCTAGAAAACGAGCGAACTTAAATTTATTTTGACCGAGATGCACCAAAATCAGTCTCATTCATCCCAATTTCCCTGCGTTTTGTTCGTTTTCCCTCGGTCGACCGGGCGATAATAACTCGGCCGTTGCGCGATAGCGGCACAGCGCCAGCCGATTTCCCCGGATCGCATTCCATGGGCCACCTCGCGCCAATCTGCACGCCGCCCACCGATGCCATGATGGCGCCGGAAAACGACGACGACTGCCTATCGCCCGTAAGTCCGAACCGAAGTGCCAACCACGCACGACCGCTTCCAACACAGTTTACCACCAAACGGACGCTTTATTCCGCGCACAGGTCACCGCGAGAACTCCTGACGCATGCAGAGCCCAAAACCGCTGCAGCCACCTCGCCCTTCTGCCAAACGAAACAGCGCAACTCGTGTGCATCATCGCAAGCTAGCTAGCCGCAACGCGAACACCGGGGCGTGTCTCTGTGTGTCTGTGTCAGCAGCAACGTCGTCGTCGTTCGTTCGTTTGCATTGCATGGGCCGGTTGCTAGGCTTCCGGTTCCGGTGCATAGCGCGGAGCATCGCCTCGGCGATGCCGGCCGCCGTGGGCGCGGGCGGCGGCGTGGCGGGGGCCTCGGGCGGCAGCGAGTGCGACGGCCTGGCGCTCGAGCTGCTCGCCCTCTCCCTCGCCGTCTTCCTCCTCCGGTACGCCGTTGTGCTCTACGTGAACCACCTGATCGCCGGCCTGACCGGCCTCCACGCCGCGGTCTCCGGCGACGGCCGCTCGTCGGGCCTCGACGGCGCCGCCATCGCGCGCCTACCGTGCCTCGCGCACGTGCGCGTGCGCCGCGGGGACGGTGAGGAGGACGACGCGGCGGAGCGCTGCGCGGTGTGCCTGGCCGCCGTCGAGGTAGGGGAGACGGTGCGGGCACTCCCATGCTGCCGGCACGCATTCCACCCGTGGTGCGTCGACGCCTGGCTGCGCCTGCGGGCGACGTGCCCCGTGTGCCGGGGCGCGTGCTGGTGACTGCGAGGCCGAGACGAGGCGGGCACGGGCCACGGCGCGGCGGAGTGAGGTGCCGGCAGGCTGGCGGTTCCCGCTTCAGTTCAAGTGAGTCGCTGTCCGGTGATCTCTTCTCCACGTAGTTTGTCTAGGTGTTAAATTTCACTCGTTTTTAGCGCTGGACTATCTGTATTTTCTTTCGCTATAACGAACTGAATCAGATGTACCGATCAGAGTTCTTTTAGGTGGTGATCGTGTCATCAAAAGAAGAGTTGCGAATCACAATTCGCAAGGTGTGAAGTGAACTCCTCGTCTATTATTGCCTACCAAATATAAAAGCAAAAAAATAAAACAGAAACAGCATATCCTAAATAAATAGAAATTTACACGCTGATAGAAAAATGCCAGAAATTCTCATGTTAATCAGAGAAAAAATATGTACCAACAATTCTAGTGGGTTGAATTATAGCGGTTAGACTAAAAGAAATAGTCTATATCTACTATAGTTACAAATAAAAGAAATTAAGAATAAAAAAGAAATAAGAGTCCACGTGGCCTCGTATCAGGTACAATAAAATATTGTATAAATTTTAAAAATAATAATGTCCATATCAGGTTAAATATTTACACAAATCAATTAGCGCAGATGTGCGGGGCACCCTGCTCGTTATATTAAAGCAGTGTTAAATAGAGCCACCACATTAACTTCTAACATACTATAAAACGAGCGAGGTAGCCCGCGCGTTTGCGCGACTAGATTGTTTCGGCATATAGAGCTTATCACTAACTCATAATCTATCTCTAATATATCGGATCGGATTTAGAGTTCATCTCTAATATATTATATCAGCTTTAGTATTTAATCTGATTTTCAATATTTTCTTTTAATCTAAGCCACACAAATCTTTTATTTTTTATTGATTTATGTGAGTATTTCTTTGATTAATCCAGGCCGTTATAATTTGGTCCCATCGTTGATCGAACGACTAAAATAATCATATTATATCATCTTTAGTATTTAATCCAAATTTCTAATATCTTTTTAATCTAAGCTGTTATAATCCGGCTCGACAAAAATCAGCGGCATAGAATTTTTTTTTTCTTGATTTATGTGAGAATTTATTTGATTGATCTAGACCGTTATAATTTGGTCCCACCGTTGATCGAATGACTGAAACAATCTGGGTGATGTGGACTAACGTGGTGGCTCTGTTTTCCTCTACTTTAATAGTATAATAATAGATAGATCTCACATTAATCGGACAGAAAAAAGAAAGATCTACATTGTAGATTATCATGGATCCAAATTATAATGGCTTGATTTAAAAGGCACAATAATAAAATTAAAACAATTTAAAAGAAATTTATATAAAATAGAAAATGAGCCTATATTAAAAACGAGATCTAGCGCACAAATGTGCGGACAACTTCCTTATGATTTATGACTCACATCATTACACATATTTTTTGAAAGAGGGGATGAGAACTGTCGTCCTGTTTCATTGATCAGTAGGAGAAAAACAAAAATAAAAAGCCCGTGCAAGCACGGGGTACAACCAAAGCGCTCCGCTGCAACCCTAGTCAAAGTCAGACAAACCTCTGGTCACCGCCGAGAACACCACCTACGGGGGAGGATGGAAAGCAGCTCCACCGTGTTACATTGGGCAAAGGCCGAACAAGAGATAGAGATTCAGGAGAGGGAGAAAGGGGAAACGCCACCAACACTCACACAACGACAAGCGACTCCTTAAAACAACATACCCGGCGGAAACCCAAAGCGCACAAACGGCGCGCACGACACCTCCAACAAGGTAGCAACAGGAAAGACCCGCCGCTATCGCAATAGGGATTTTCATCCAGAGCATGGCAAGGTCCGAAGGGTGATGCCTCCAACGAGGTAACGACCCCAAAGGTGACTCCATCACCAGCCCGAAAGGGCAGGGCTCCTACTAGCGCAAAGGCAGAGGCCGCCGAAGGTCGATAGCATAGGATAACCGATCCGCCGGTCGAAGACGCAAAGCCGGAGAGCGAGCATGAATGCCGCCACCCCGACGTGGAAGAAGCCGCCCACGCTATCTGACACCTCGGAGAAAGGGAGGGTAAAAACGACTGGAACGGGACCGAGTCAGGAGGCAGAGAACGGGGACGCCGCTAGAGAAAGGTCGCCAGCCAACATCGTCAGAGAGGGGCCACCATTCCTGGTGGCCCGCACACGGGAAACGAAGAAGACAAGACGCCATGCCACCCAGGCAGTGCAAAGCCAAACCTCGCCACTAACCCTGATAAACGTCAACCTACGCCACCGAGCACCTCGTAGGGAGAGGAGGGCAAGTATACGAGGATGGGACCAGGCTAGAGAAAGGGATTGCCCCGCCGCCGAAGGACGGGCAACGGCCCACCACGCCACCACGGGAGGAGTCGATGAACCGTCGGACACACGCCTCTGGAGCCCACCTGCTCCGTCTGCTTCCGCCAGCTACCGAAACAGACCCCCCAAGGGGCCTCCACCGAGACGGGCTTTGGGGAGGGAGAAGAAGGAGAAGAATAAGCCGGTGCCAAGCTTCGCCAAGCTACGAGGGCACCGGACCCACGCCCCTGGAGCACACCCACTCCGACCGTGCCGAGCAAACACATCGCCAGAATCGGGCCTCCTGCCATCAGATCTGGCCCGTCACAGAGCGTTCCCCCCCGGACAATCTCCGCCAAGACAGGTCCAGGGGGAGGGGAAGAAAGAAAAAAGAGGGAAAGTCGGCATCGAGCTTCACCACTGTGAGCGAAGGTGGGGACGAAGAAGAAGGGAAGCCACGTGTCTAGCGAGGGACAACGCGCGACGAACGGATGGGAGACAAGTGGAGGGGAATGAAACCACACCCTTGGAAGGGGGGCAGCGAGACGGGGGTTGGTGCGGCCCTACCGGATCTGGCGCAAGGACGCCGGAGAACTGGAACAGGAACAGGAGGAGGGTGGAGCCGCGACGCTAGAAAGCCAGTGACCCACCCACACCACCAGACGCCTCAAGCGAGGCGAGGCAAGAGGGCTGACGGCCGACAGGCGTGCACCACGCATGACCGGCAAGAGGAAACTCTAGATATGGCAAGCTGACGCCAGTTCTGAGCGCCACGGAGATTTGGGCTGGCTGCCGCCTACTCCAAGGAACACCGGGGCGACGCTGACTACTAGCCCACAGCGCCGGCCACCGGTAGTCGAGCTCGGCGGCGCGGGGACCACCGCCCCACGGCCCACGGAGCGAGTGGCAACAGGGCACGACGAGGTCGCCAGGGAAGCCGCTGCCTGCCGCGAGCGCTGAGGCCACTGCCGGAGCCGCCAACCGCCGCCACCGCATCTAGCCGGTGCAGCGGGTGCCGAGGCAGCCGCCGGAGCTGCCCTTGCACCGCCGTGCTGGCGAGGAAGGAAGGGACGGCGCCAAAGAGGGAGCTGCCGCAGAGAGCCCGCCAAATCCGCATGCCTGCCACCGGAACTAGGCGGCCGCTTGCTGAGATCGGTGCGAGGTCAGCCGTCGGGCGAGCAGGAGGAGACTGAGGAGTTGGGGAGGATACTGAGGGGGAGACGGAGGAGCGGGGGCCGCCGCCGCCACCGGCCGGCTGCGGCAGTGCTAGGGTTTAGGGCGGGTTTGGCTGGGGCGTGGCGTCGCCCTCGAGCCGTCCAAAGAGCGACGCAAGGGCCGGGTTCCTAGTTCGGAAGTATCTATTGCGGCCGTCACAAATTCATCATCCACCCTCGCCTTCCTCTCTCTCTCTCTGTTCCAATTAGGGGTGAAAACGGGTCGGCTATTTCCCGGACCGGACTGGTCGGATACGGATTCGGATACCTTCGGATCGGATATTTTTGGATACGGATCGGTACTCGGATATTTTTTGTCAGATACGGATACGGGACGGCGATTCCCGACTGGACCGGTTACGGAATCGGATATCCGAGGTTCAGGTTATTCGGATATCCGACACAGCTAAGTGTTGAAACCCATCATGTCCTCTGTTCTTCTCCCAGCCCACGTAACTAGCATGTACCGGGGTTACCCCATGCGCTGCCCACTGCCCAGACCTGAGACTTGAGACCTCCCGTGCGCTGCGCCGTCGTCGTCATCAGGCGTGCGCCAGCTGCCGCCCCCAAGTCCCCGCAGGCCGCAAGCCGCCGCCGTCGTGCTCACAGGTCTGCACGCCACCGCCGCCGTCCCCGTCAAGTGGCTGTCCCGCCGCTCGTCGCCCTCCACTCCTCCAGTGGATGCCGCGCCGCCGTCTCCGTCCAGAGGTCGTGCCGCCCGTCGCCATCCCCGCGCCGCCCGTCGCCGGCGACCTCCATGGCCAGTCAATCTACTGCCTTATGGACCTTCGACCTGGTTGTCAGGACCTGTCGTCAGCGTGCTCTCCGGCGAGCTGCGCCATCGGCCCCCTCTTCATTCTCTCTCTTTCACCTGATCTCCTCTCTCATGCGTGGTTGAGGTGGAGGCGTGGAGCACTGAGCAGTGAGAGGTGAGAAAAGATTGGAGAAGACCACGATGTGGACTGGGATTTGGGGATTTTTGTGTTGTGGCACTTTTGCATTTTGACCCCTATACATTAACTTAATTCAAAAAGGGTGCTGAACATATATAAAGCCCCAAACATTTGTAGTTTTGTACTATTGGCAACATATATAAACGCACATGCACGCTAATCACGTCCTTAATCAGAGAGACATTAATCATGTCTTGGTGTATCCGTGGACCGTGTATGTGTAACTATGTTAATGTGAACCTTGAACTATGTTGCTTTGTTAGATTATCATGTTGTGAAAGATTTTTCTTTACAATATATTTTCTATACATGTTATAAATGCTATGACAAATTTAATTGTAATACTGCTTTATTCGATTCTGGACGTACAATTTGTGAGGTTTCTATGTTCCGACAAATTTTCGTGACCGTATTCGATTCGACCCGAATCCGCTCCGTATTCGTGTCCGACATTTCCCCCATCCGTATCCGTAACCGACCTATCCGTATCCGTATCTGGTTCCGAAAAAAACCGCAAAGTTAGGATATGGTTTAGCCATTATCCGATCCGATCCGACCCGTTTTCACCCCTAGTTCGAATATCGCATCATTACACTTGCCCGCTGCCACTTCGGCGGATTCTATGCAGAGTAGGTAAAAAAAACATGCTGAAATTATGGGGGTTGGCTCGGTTAAGACATTTAGCAAAACAGGCCTAACTTACAGTGTTACAAAAATCAGTAGACTTCCTGAAAGACCACCCACGTGAAAAACTAAATTTGTATTAATAAAAAATAATATTATTTCGATAGTCAAATGAATCAACGTAAAGCAGCACCATCCTAATCAGTGGCAAAGACAAGGGGGGGGCTGGCACGGCCTGGCCCCCCTATGATCTATGTGCAATGCTATGTAGTATATAGGATGTTGTATCAAACTTAACCTCATTTAATTAATTTACATGATTAATTTTAATTCTAAAAAGTTTGCTACTAGTATTGATTAAACATACTCTTCCAATTAATTTATTTTATAAGACTAGCATAGTTCTTTAAAGTTTTCTTTTCAAAGAACATGATTTTAATTTATGAATTAATATATTTCCAAGCACATTACATTATAGCAAATATATTAAGGTACGTACTATATATTCAATAATAGTGTTAGTGCACAAAATTTCGATAAGTTTACCAAAAATTCGCAGATCGCTTCTTAATGTTCACTTATATACATTTGGGGCTTGACTAATTGTACCTCATATTGCTTTTCAAACACTACAAATATTTTTATTAGCTAGTTATCACCGTGCCCAATATGAACATAATTGTACTAGTGGTGTGTTTAATCTTCCTTTATTCTAAAGAACTGCATAACACCTGCTATACATATACACATATATAAAATATAATCTATTTATTTAGTTTTTGCCACACCACCCACAACTTGACTCAATGTCATGTGAATATTCATGCGCTTGATGAAAGCGCTCTGGCAAGGCGAGACCAACTCGTCCATGAAGGGAGCGAGGCGTGAGGCTAGGATTTTATTGAAGAGCTTGCCAACGCTGTGGATGAGATTGATGGGGCGATAGGCCGAGGCAGCGCTCGGAGACTCTTTCTTGGGGAGTAGGACGATGAGGGCTTTATTCGTCTCAGCAAACATCTTTATTTTCACCATCAAGCCGTAAGACTTTACACGCCTAATTGCATCATTGCTAGCATCGTCAGTGCAATGCAGTGTGCATAAATTTCTGCTGGTGTGTCAAAAAAAAAATCTCTTGGTAATTGCTATTCAATGTGCTTGATGTGTAACCGTAGCCAGAGTCAGAGAAGGAGGGTGCGCCAGGAGCTCCAGGAGGAGGCTGTCTTCTGAGGAGGGTGCAGGTGCTCACCAAGCTAGTTAATTAGTTGCATGAATGCGATGCATCAAACATCATAATATGGTGCGATTTATCCTTTTCATTTTGCCATTCGAGTCCTTGGGAAGCTATACACACATTATGGAGATAATCACACAACAAATCTCTTGCGGCCACTATGCACACATGCATGCGTGCGTGCGTGCGTGTGTGTGTATATATATATATAGATAAACACTAGAATACTCCTAGGAGTATTTTAACTAAAATACTCCCACGTTTATTGTTGGAATAATTAGCACTTTCAGGTTTATTTTAATCAACAGATATAACATGCACAACTACTGAGAGATAGATAAAACAGATTGAAACCACAAAAGCACAACCTAGATACATATGCAGAAAACTACACGTATATCTCTCTGGTGTACTCGCGAAGGGGATGACTTACTGGACGTTGTCGTCGTCGCCGTACGGTACGAGTGGCGGCGAGGTTTGGTTCTGGTTCTCCGAATCGGACGCCGTCTTGGAGAAGGAGTTGCCGACGCAGATCGCGACGGCGTAGTGGAAGAAGTCCTCGCGAAGCGGAAAAAGGATGCAGCGAGCAGTCGCGCCGAGCGCTTCCCAAAAACCTGATTCGCCCTACCCGGTGCAGGAGCTCGAGGGCGATCGGTTCCGGAGACCTGCTCTCCCGAACGTCGGTGCACGCCGACGCACGGGATGGGGAAGAACCGAAGCGGCGGCGCAGCAGAGGGAGGGGGCAAAACCCTAGGTCGATCTGATCTGATCTCTCTGGACAGCGCGGCGGCAGATTTATATAGCAAAACACGTGAGGCAAACGGATCGCGAAACGGGCCGCGACCGAGTCCAACACGATTTGCATATTCCATATCTGACCCGCAAAATCCGGAGAGCAAAAGAAATAAAACTGCAAAAAGAGGCTGCACCTGCGCAAGCACGAGGGTCCGGTTTTGGCGGACCATTCACGCAGGTGCCGTGTGCACGCCCCGCCCCGCCCCGCCCCGCCCCGGCCCGAGCCCGAGCCCGAACCCGGCCAGGCCAGGCGAGGCGAACGAGCGCGCGCGTGTGATTCTCTATTTCTCTGTCCCATCACATTCTCTAGTGGGAAGGAGCAAGCTCCACTATTTAAGCATATCCTCCACTCCTCCCACTAGCAATATGATACTAAAGAAATTTCACATGCCTCATGCATACATGGGCCTTTGAGATTTTCCAAGAATTATTTAGATATTAAATCGGCTAGGCCCAACAATTCTAACACTAACACCAGGATCCCTCCCAACTTTTGATTATTTATCCCCCGTGGCCATGAGATAAGCTAGTATATGCTCGATGTAGAAGAAGCTAGCGTTAGGAATCCGAGGCAGACCAAGCGCAGCGTTTGCAGCGGTGCTGGACACGTGGCGAGCCCAGATCGCTTCTGCTGTGCCCGGTGGCGGAAGCCAGTGGCTTTAGCCATACGGCACGGCGGAAGTCCGGTGTGGCGGAAACTTTGTGGCCGCCATCGCACACGGCGGAAGCCGTCCTACGTGGCGGAAGCAATGCTTAAATTAAGAAATTTCAAAAGATGTTGCATACTTTTTAAATTTCTATTTTTATATGTATTATTTTATATTTTTAAAAATTATAAAATTTCTATTTTTATACTTTTTAAAGATGGTCGTCGGCCATCGCCGGCGCAGCAGCGGAGGGAGCGGATCGGCTGGGCATGGTGAGCCACCACTCCGGGGCTCTCGCTGGCCATCCGTAGAAGAATAGCGGTGGATTCGATGCGTGCTTTGGCGGGTCGATGTGTGGATGGGGAGGAGGCTTCATCGACGGGGAGTCCAGCTTCAACCTTCGGAGATGCTTCTTCTCCGACGACGGGAAGTCAATTCTCGCCGGTCTCAGCGAAAATTTGCGATCCTAGTTGTCGGCGGGATGGGTCCCATGCCGTATACGTGGAGGACTCGGCATGGGAGGTGTTTGGGTCCGAGACCCCTCTGCCGAAGGTGATGCGACCACACCGCAAGCATTCAGGGAGACGATTTTACCCTTCAAGAGAAGTGTGTAGAAGATTTGCACATCTTTGGATTCCAAAATTCATCACTCGTCCTAGGGATAGGGTTCCAGCAGAGTGGAGAGGCACCATTTCAGGGGATCAGAGGCGATTCGCTGAGGTTGTTGCTTCCCCTCCACTGATGGAGTCGAATCGGGGAGTTCGAGGGGGTGGCGGCATGCGTGGAGGGAGACAGTTTCAAGGGGGCTGGCGTGATCAGAGCGAGAGAGGCGGTCCGCGAGGAAGATCTTATGGTGGTCCATCTTGGTATGGCGGCGGCCGCGGGCCAGGATGGCAAGGTCAGTGGCCGGACAATGGCTTATCAGTAGGTGGCTGGCGTGGGGGCTGGAGTTCTTCAAGTGGCTGGGGCGGACGCCATGGTGTTGGCGACTGGCCTAATACTGCTTGGGGAAATCCTGCAGGAGGACAGGGGAGTTCTTTGCAAACATCGCAACCAATGCGAGATGGTTGGGAGGGACAGCATCAGGAGGATCCATACACTCAACAGCAAGCATGGTTTCCGAAGAATCTGAATCAGAATGTCAAAGGTACTGGTTCTAACTCAATCTTAGAGGTTGCGGTGGGGAAAAAAGAAGAGAAAGATGGGGGAAATTGCTTTCGTTGTGGTCGCAAGGGACATAAACTTGCAGAATGCAATTTTCCTGTGAAGTGTCTTCGATGTGGGCAGGAAGGCCTCATGGCTAGGAGATGTTCAGAGAAAAAACCATGGGAGTATGTTGCTGAATTGTGTGGTTTCCATTCAGAGGCTCTGGGTTTCTTTTTGATAGATGATGTTCAAGTATAAGATTTTGATAAACAATATAAGGGCATGGTTGTGGTATGTGTGGAAAAGGGACAGGTAAACAAGGAGGAATTAACAGAAGAATTCAGAGACTACTTTGGTCAGGATTGGAATGGGGAAGTGTCTAAAGTAGGTGAAAAACAATTCATTGTTCAATTCCCTAATATGAAAGAGGTTGAAAAAATCTCTAGGTTTCCATCAATGCAGATAAATCAGGAACAGCTATGCTCAAATTTGCCCCATGGAATGAGGAAGAAGAAGCTATTGGATACTTGCAAGAAATCTGGATTAAAATCAGGAATATTCTTAGGAGGAGGAAAACTTTTCAAGTTGCTTGTTACATTGGGTCTATGATTGGTGTTACTATAGAAGTGGATCTTGAGAGTCGAAAATCATTTGATTTTGTTCGGATAAAAGTGGCAGTCAGAGATGCAAATCTTATTCCAGAGGTGGTTGAGGGAGTTATTAAGTCAAGGATTTATGAGTTTTTCATTGAAGTGGAGGGAGAGCTCTCAGAGGAAAATGATAAAGGAGACAAATATGTTATTCCAGTAGCTGAGCAAGATGGTAACACCTCTAGACCGAGGGATAATCCAAGAACATCAAGCAAAGGGGGGGGGGGGGCTCTACTACATAGGATGGTGTTGTAAAGCAAACTGGTGGAAATGATGTCTCCGGAGGTAGGCAAAAGAGTGTGATGAAGGAAAACTTTGCTGAGGATGATTTGCTCCTGGTGGAGATGGAAGAACATGAGGCTGCTAAGAAAAGTCAGTGTGTCCCTGGAAACATGAATCTTGTTGATAGAATTTGCATAGATTCATACGCTGGACTGCATATGAGGAAAGTGGTTCCTTATTTTCCTTCTAAATAGTCTGCTACAATGGTTGTACCGTGGTTATCTAGGTTCAATGACAATAGTGTTAAAGATTCTTGGATTAAGCAAAACCATATCACTATTCAACCTTGTAGGAATCTCAAGATTGTTAAATGTAACAAATCAGTTCAGCAGGAGAACAGATCTAATGTCTGTATTGAAGAATTGCCTATTGAAAATGTGAATATGGGTGATATAGAAAGGAGTAATACGTTAATTAAGGGAATGGAGATCACACTTACCTCGTCTGGAGGGATTGAGGTTTGTGAAGGAGATTTACTGCAACAAGATTTGGGGCTGATAGATGATTGCAACTTAGAGAAGAAAAATGATTCAATGGATATAAAAAAACCTTGTCCTGATGATCAAGTCCCAGTTAGGAGAAGCAAAAGACTTATGGAAAGAGGTTCCCCCATTATGGTGAAAGCCACCAGATTATCTAGAAAAAGAAATCTTGAAGGTAATAATTCAGTCCCACATTTAAACTCATTTGCTTCCATAAGTGATGATAATCTGTTGAGCATTGCAAATAAGGTAGGGGTTGTAGTAGAAGAAGATGCTATGGATAATTTTGATCTACTGAGAGAAATAGAAATAGATAGATTAGATCTGTATAGAAAATCTCAGAATAAGGGGGGAGAGAGTTTGTGATGCTGAGATTGACATTGAAGTCAAGGAGAAAAATACTTTATTACAATGGCATCAATCATCCAATGATTCTGAACAGGAAGTGGGGGAGAATTATTCAAGTCATATACTTTCAGGTAATAAGAAAATAAAAAAAATGCAAAAATGGTAATATGGGAAAGGGTTCCCACAAAAAAATACTTGTTAAAGGTGGCTGGGGGGCTGGTCTACCTTGTCAAAGTAATAATATTTCTGTGTTAAGATGAGAATGATCTTTTGGAATTGTAGAGGGTTAAACAAAAAGGGAGTGTGTAATTATATTAGAGAGCTAATATATGAACACAAGTTAGAATTTGTTGGGTTGGTGGAGACCAAGAAAAAAGTATATTCGTTGGAGGATTTCAGAAAAATAGATAAAAATAACAAGTTTAATTGGCATTGGGTAGATTCTAAAGGGAGATCTGGAGGGATCTTGTGTGGAATCAACTCCGATAATTTTGATGTTTTATGCATTAAGAAAGGTGATTTCTGTATGTTTCTTAGTATCTGGGACATTAAAAAACAGAATAGGATTGCCATTATAACTGTTTATGGAGCTCCTCATGCAGATAATAAAATGCTTTCCTCACTGAGTTAACCCAATTTTGTAATATGGATAATAGCCCTATGTTGATTGGAGGGGATTTTAACCTGACTAGATTTTGTGGAGACAAGAATAGTGGTAACATTGACCAAACAAATGCAAATCTCTTTAACTATGTCATTAATTCCTACAATTTGAGAGAACTTCAGTTAAATGGTGGGTGCTACACTTGGTCTAATAATCAGTCTAGTCCTATTTTAGTAATGCTTGATAGAGTGTTAATTAACCAGGAATGGGAAAACATTTATCCTTTATCCATGATAATCAAGATTCCTAAATGCTTTTCAGACCATAATCCTATTTTATTGAAAACTGATAATGAAAGGTCAAGCAACAAGTTTAGAGGATTTAATTTCAATCTCAATTGGATCAAGCATGAGAATTTTGTAGAATTAATTGATGAAGTTTGGAGGAAGCCAGTGGTGGCTAATACCAAACTAGATATTATGCTTATTAAAATTAGAAGAGTTAAAAAAATGCTTAAAGGCTGGGGAGCCAATTTATATGGGTCAAATAAAAAAATTAGAGAAGAGGTCATGATCAAATTAAAAAAGTTAGAAGAAAAAGAAGAGAATAATGGTTTAGATCCTGAAGAGATTATGGAGAAAATTCAACTGTTAACCAAGATTCAAATAATTCATGAGCAAGAGGAAGCTCATTGGCATGCTAGATCTCATGAGAATTGGATTTTGCTGGGTGATGCAAACACAAATTATTTTCATAGGGTGGTAAATGGTAGGAGAAGGAAAAACACTATTTTATCATTACAATACAATGAAGATATTGCGCATGGAGATGAGGATGCTGTGAAGATAGCATCCAATTATTCTAAGAATCTTTTTAGCAAAAGTGAATCTTCCAGTAATTTGTTGTTTTGTAACATTTGGTCTGACGAGGAAAAAGTTAATGAGGAAGAGAACATAAATTTAATTAAATCTTTCTCAGAAGAAGAAATTAAGCAAGCAGTTTTTTGAGATGGGTCTCAACAAAGCTGCAGGTCCAGATGGTCTCCCCATTGAATTTTATCAAGTTTGTTGGCATATCATTAAATCATATTTAGTTGGGGCCTTTCAGGAGTTCTTTGAAGGCAATTTGAGAGTAGATAGGCTTAATTATGGACAAATTATTTTACTTCCAAAAAAAAAATGATGCTGTCATGGTTCAACATTTTCGACCCATATGTTTGCTGAATTATATATATAAAATTTTCACCAAAGTCTTGACCAATAGGATGGAAGGGGTTTTGAATAGAATAATCTCAGAAACTCAAAATGTGCCTTTCTTAAGAATAGATATATTGTGGAAGGGATTATGTCACTTCATGAGGTGCTTCATTCAGTCAAGCACAGTGGGGACTGTGGGATTTTCTTGAAACTTGATTTTGAAAAGGCCTATGACAAAGTTAATTGGGAATTTCTGTTTCAGTTGCTTCATTTTAGAGGTTTTCATACCAAAATTGTTGATTGGATTAAGCAGGTGGTGGTAGGAGGTACTTTGAGTGTGAAAATAAACAACTGCATAGGCCCTTACTTTCAAAGTGGTCAAGGTGTGAGGCAAGGGGACCCTCTGTCCCCTCTTCTTTTTAATGTAGTTGCTGACTGCCTTGCTAAGATGATAAACAATGCTCAAAAACATGGATTAGTTGCAGCTTGCAGGGCTAGTTCCTAATTTGTGTGATGGGGGCATCTCTATATTACAATATGCAGAGGACACAATAGTATGCCTAGATGATAACATTGATTTTGCTATTAATTTGAAATTTATCATGAGCTTATATGAAAATCTCTTGGGGCTGAAAATTAACTTCCACAACAGCGAGATTTTTGTGTTGAATGGTGACTTAATTACGGATAATACTTACTCAGAGCTTTTTATTTGCAATGTGGGTACTTTTCCTATTATGTATCTTGGGATGCCTGTGAGTGCCAATAGACTAAAAATCAAAGATTGGGATAGAATTGTGGATAAGGTTAAAAAGAAACTAGATGGTTGGAAAGGAAATTCTTTGTCTCAAGGGGGGAGACTTGTGTTAATCAATTCTTGCCTAACTAACATCCCTCTATATGGTATGTCCATGTTTCTGATCCCAAAAGGTGTCCTTAACCAAATAGACTCATTGAGGAGAGGTTTCTTTTGGAAAGGTAATAGCTCAAAAAAGAAATATCATTTAGTGAGATGGGGGAAAATAATTAAGTCCAAAAAGGATGGGGGTCTAGGTGTTAAGAATCTGAGAGACATGAATATAAGCCTTCTTTGCAAATGGTGGTGGCGTTTAGATAGCGGTAAAGGCATCTGGCATAATATTGTGAGAAATAAATATTTGAAGGAGGGGACCATAAATCAGATTACTCTTAGACATACAGACTCTCCTAGGTGGAGGGATATTATGAAATGTAAGGAAATATATGCTCAACATAGAGGTTATATTTTGGGTAATGGTACAAGAATTGACTTCTGGAAAGATTGTTGGCTTGAGGGCAGACCGCTTAAAGAACAATTCCCCTCAGTGTATGAGGTGTGTGTAGAGCAGCATATTTCAGTAGCACAGTGTAATGCTAGACAGTGGAGGCTGTCTTTTCGTAGATGGTTGAATCAAGACGATAATGATAAGTGGAATATAGCAGTACAAAAATTAGATGCCTTGAGTCTGTGTGGAGACATAGACAGGGCGTTTTGGAAGTTAGAAAAAAAGGGATATATACGGTTAATTCGCTTTATAAATTCTTGAATTGCAATTTACAGGATAGGGACCTGTATAGGATATGGAGTGCTAGGATGCCGCTTAAAATAAAAAATTTTATATGGTTAATGTTTCAAGATGCCTTGCTCACAAAATGGAATTTGAGAAGAAGAAACTAGAAAGGGGATGCACGATGTAGCTTCTGTGATGATATTGAAACCACCAATCATCTTTTCTTTACTTGCTCAAGTGCAAAAGCATGCTGGGGTGCCATTGCAGCTTGTTGCCATTTAAATACTAGACCTAATAATGTGAGCCAATGCTATGCATGGTTGAAAAGTGTGTGGCCAGAGGGAAAAAAGTTGCACACGGTTTGTCTAGCTGCTTTTTGCTGGTCGGTTTGGATTCACAGAAATAAGTTGACGTTTGACAAGGTTATTATCAAATCACCTCTAAACATATTACATACTACATGTGCTTTCCTACATGTGCTTTCCTTGATTATTGGGCAGTGGCCCTTGGTGATGAAATGAGAGGAGTTTTAAAAGAATGTTCCAAATGTTTGAGTGAATTTATTGCAGGACTGGAAAAGGTTCATGCACAGGAGAAAAGGGCCAAAACAGAGGATATATCCAAGTTACTCATTGATGGGGGCGTGCGCAGAGAACGGGAGATGATTCTGCAACCTACAGTCGAGGCCCAAACTGACAATGCAAAATGCAAGTGAAAGGGGGAGATCAGGGGGGATGCTGGAGTGAAAGCTAAGAGGAAATGTAGTCCAGAAAAATAGGATGGGTTTCACTTTTGAGTACTCTGTTTTGTAGTAAACCTAAATGGAAAACGGTGGTCTAAGGGAGATGGTTCTGGTTTAGGCTCATTAGTCACTTGCTGTCTCTGTGATTTGGAGAAACTTACCTGTGTGAACTGTTGTTTCCGTTGTCAATGATAATGGAAATGGGGTATCCCCCTTTTTGAAAAATTTAACCAAAATTTCCTATTTAATCTGATTTCTAATATTTTCTTTTAATCTAAGCCGCATAGATCTTTTTTTATTGATTTATGTGAGTATTTCTTTGATTAATCCAGGCCGTTATAATTTGGTCCCATCGTTGATCGAACGACAAAAATAATCATATTATATCATTTTTAGTATTTAATCCAAATTTCTAATTTTTTTAATCTAAGCCGTTATAATCCGGCCCCAAAAAAAATAGCGGTATAGATCTTTTTTTCTTGATTTATGTGAGAATTTATTTGATTGATCTAGACCGTTATAATTTGGTCCCACCGTTGATCGAACGGCTGAAATAATCTGGGTGATGTGGACTAATATGGTGGCTCCGTTTTCCTCTACGTACTTTAATAGTATAATAATAGATAGATCTCACATTAATCGGAGAGAAAAAGAAAGATCTACATTGTAGATTGTAGATTATCGTGGATTCAAATTATAATGGCTTGATTTAAAAGGCATAATAATAAAAATAAAACAATTTGAAATAAATTTATATAAAATAGAAAATGAGTCTATATTAAAAACGAGATTTGACGCACAAATGTGCGGACACCTTCCTTATGATTTATGACTCGCATCATTACACTTGCCCGTTGCCACTTCGGCGGATTTTATGCAGAATAGGTTAAAAAAAACATGCTGAAATTATGGGGGTTGCTCGGTTAAGACATTTTAGCAAAACAGGCCTAACTTGCAGAGTTACCAAAATTAGTAGACTTCCTGAAAGACCACCTACATGAAAAAGTAACTTTGTATTAATAAAAAACAATATTATTTTGATAGTCAAATGAATTTACGTAAAGCAGCACCATCCTAATGAAAACAAAAACCTTTTAAATTTATTTTTACAAAACCCCTCATCTAACAAATGAGCCCAGGTTCTACGAGTCTGAACCAAACGCTGAAAACGGCGCTTTTCACCCGAAAGCTGGAGCCAGCGTGAAGCACGCGGCTACCGTGACCCCAAAGAAAAGTATCGCCATGCGAACACTAGCCTGCCCGTTTCCGTGTAAACCTCAAGACTTGGGTGGGGGTGTAAACAAGGTTGCATTTTTCGCACTTTCCGATTCACGGAGAAGTACGTGTCATCAGGTGCCGAACCAAACAGGCCGGCAGCGATCGCTCTCCGTTTTGTCGCAGCGTCGATCAACGGCATAATCATTGCCTCATTGGAGTTTGATGCCCCACTGACACTTTGGATCAGAGTGTAAAAATGCACCCAGGCAGTGCAGAGGATTATTATCGTGTGCCTTAATCACACTTCTCCTTATGGCCCGATAGGGGAAATCGCGAGAAACCAGTCCGTTTTTTTTTAAAAAAATAAATTGACAATCAAAATTGTAAAAAAAGAGAAAGATTAAATTTTGAACAATTTAAAATTGTATGGAAAATCAAATTCAAAATCTACTATCGATCATCCATTGACTTTTTATCCATTTTTGGGCTCGGATCTAAATTTGATGGAAGAATTTGTATAATTTTATCCATTTTTGTGGCGAAAAACGGGATGCTAAATTTCTGGGTGCATCTATCAGGACGACGAGAAACGGTTCGATCTATTTTTTATAAAAAAAATAATTGGCGACATCATCACATAAATATCCTTCGCCCATCCACTAAACCTGCGTGCTAAAAGCCCAAAAAGCTCATCTAGCTTTGCGCCCTTGAATATTGCAGACAGCGGCTCCACCAGCTCTAGCGATGCAATGAACGACGAACTTTTCCCACCATGGAGTCCGAAATGCGCCCTGATTATTAATTAGATTACGACCACCGAGCCCTAACAAAAAATGTTACTGCATATGCCAGTAAGAACCGTCCACAAAACCATATCACCCCCCCTTCCCCGATGGCTCGGTGCTATAGTCGAAATCAAGCCGAGACTCATCACTTATTGAGTGCACATTATGCAGCCGATCGAGTGATCGGGCCACGCGAAGGGTTGCGAGTTGAGACGAAACGAACACCGTTACACTGATGGCCACGTCGAAAGACACTAGATCGCTGCTTGTGTTGCGCACAATCGGAACCTAGGAATGTAACTCGAGCTCCAGGAATGCTCCTAAATGAGGAATGGTGACAATCGACAGGCTAGATCCTCCAGGTTTTTGTGAAAGAACACCAAAGCGGGGGAGAAACAAATAACCTCAAATTAACTGTTCTTCTGTCAGCTGGGCTGTCGGAGTTTGCGATTTTGGGGATATGCGATCATGTGAATTGTGGAAAAGGCATAGCTACTCACGCCTCCCTATTTTGTTTTTAGCTTAAAAACAAATTATAAAACTGTAATAGGATATTTGTTATCTTTATATAAATTAAAGGCTTTTACGTTTTATACAACCATTTTTGTATAATCTGATCTATGTCGTGCACCACCACTACAACCGTTGATTTTTCTCACCATTGTTGTTGCTACAACCCTCTAGATACCGCCGAGCATCTTGTGTTTGATCAATTTTTGGTGCACCCGGTTTACAACTAGCGTATCTTTTGGTTCTCGTTGCAAATCTGTATTACGCCATCGGATGGTGTTTTATCTATGACGACTTCGACTACATCGTCCTCCACATCAAGGACTATGGGTGTGTTTGGTTGAGCCGACCCGGATGGTCCGCTCCTGCACGAATCCATTTTTTGTTTGATTGATAAAAAGTGGATCGATCCGTCCCGCATCCTTTGATCTCTCCGTAGTGAATACCGGCGGACGGCTCCATCCCGAGCAAATCGGTGAGTTGGGCTCATCCATCTCCTCCTCGCTTACTCACTGCACATTCCGCCGCCTCCTTCTCCTCCTCGACGGCCGTGCGGCGCGCGGACGCTTGGGGCGGCGCGGGGACGGCCGGGCGGCGCTGCTCTGGATGGTTGCTGGGTTGGTGTTGACGAGGGAAGAGCCGTGGATGGCGAGTGCTGATCTGGCTCTTTCATGCTGGACGATGATAGATTAAAGCAAACAATGACTCCATTAATTCATCCCTCATGGATGTAACCCATGCCGACAATCATCTTGGACGGTGCAGGATGAAGCAACCAAACACACCCTATATATCCGATCATGTCACTGTCTTTGTTTTGGCACATCTTGACGCATATAGTGGGTCGATGATTATGTCATATTTAGAGGGACACAGTTTGGTCGGTAGACATATTTATCGGCGTTTGCGAGTCAATAGGTACAGCGTTTTTTTCCTGTTGGCAAAGCTCCTCACGGTGCGATCAAGGCTCCCAGTCCCAAGGTGGCAAAAAAACATGGGAGTAATAAAAATGACCTCTATATATTTTTTTTAGGAGATCATCCTGTAAATTCACACTACCCCTGAGAAATCCTTCAGTTTGTTGAAAAAAACCTTAAATTCTTGCATTTTCTGTCTTTAGTAAATCATGTGCGCAGCGTGTTTTCTGTTTTTGTACAGAAACCCCCGTCCTATCCTGAAATGTTACAGGTGTAACAGAAGTTAGCTTTAGTGTTATATTTTTCTTGTGTGTACGGAAAGTCGGAAACATTAACATTTGGATTGGCTTTTGGTTCTAAAATCTTAACGACTGCTAAAAACAGCTTTTAATGTTAGTTTCTATTTGCACTGTCAGTCTGTCATTAGTTCTTTCACTAATTAGGTCAAGGAGCATGCTGCACGAGCCAGGAAAGCACCAAAAGTATGGGCAAAACGCAACTTCAAGCAAAGTAGCTAGTTTCTTTCTTCAGATCATCATTTTCATGTATTTACTCAAACACGAATATCTAACATATATAAAATCCAAAACAGTATCACATATTTTTAGTTGTAGCACTAACATGTCAATGATTTGTGCCATTTCTAAAGTATATCCCTTTTATTGAGCCATCTGGAACTCATTCAGGCCACAGTAAAATGGTTCTTGAGTTTACTTATTTCTTTGTTACTAGAGGTATACAATAAAATGAATAATTCCCCGCAAGCTATTAGTTTCTCCTGTACTTAACCTTGGGTTCTGAAGCAAAACTAGCCCCTCTGTCTTCCTGTATGCATGGCACTGTTCTTATCAGTTATCACCAACCATTAATCTTTGTTAAAAACAACTAATGCAGCTGCTGAACTTGCATCTAGTGTTTGTTATGCAATCAAGGAATTGCTTAATTAATTAGTGTCTGCTGAACTTGCATCTAGTGTTTGTTATGCAATCAAGGAATTGCTTAATTAATTAGTGTCTGTAACTTTGCTCGTACCCTTTTCTAAAAAAAATAACTTTGTTTGTATCCTAGATCAAGCATTACTGATAATGGACTTGAAAGAGGACGCGCGCAGGCTATGCTGACTGAAAATAAAATTTTCTACGCAATCGTCCAGAAAATATGTGGGTAGGGGATAATAGATCATTACTTTTGGAGCACGTTAACAACAGAAGAAGAGGGGTAAAGCCTTCCCGCATGCTTCAAATCACTGTTAGTAGTTGTACTCGACGTCAGTGGCGGACCTAGAATGAGAATTTAGGTATGGCAAGCGTAAAATACACTAAGTCTACAAATGGTCAAATACTTTAGTATAGCATAATATATATTCACAAAAAGACATCGAAACACATATTAAGTTTAAATAATAATGCAAGAAAGCAATTAAGCAAATAGTAATCACCGTGGGCACTGGGCACTTGGGCAGCGGGCACTGCCGCACTGGGCACTTGGGGCTTGGGCAGCCTAGTCCTGGACTCCTGGCCTCCGGTTCCGGTCGCCACTAGCCCAGCCCTAGCCGTGGAGGCAAGGGCTGCGAGGTGACGCCATGACGGGGCGTGGAGCCGTGGAGGCGAGGGCGGCGGGCCGAGGCCGACGGGTGACGGGGCGAGGCCGACGGGGACATGGGGCTATGGGGCGTGGAGGCGAGGGCGACAGCCGCGGTGGGGGGCGCTGGGGCCAGGCGCGGTGGCGGTGAGGGGATTGGGGTCGCACAGGGGCGCCGGGGCGGGGACTAGGGTCGAGGCCGAGAGGGGAGGAGGCAGGAGGGGAAGTGCCAAAGTGGCTCGAGGTGGGCCGACGCCCGGCTGGGCTGGGTTGGTGCGTCCGTGAGGTGGCTGTGGCCTTATTGGGTGGTGAGGTGGGCCGGTTGTGTAATACTCCGGCCCGATGTGTTGTGAGGCCCACGTGGCCCATGTGGTTGTGATGATGGGATTAGTCCCATATTGCTAGTTGAGAAAGAGTTGTAGTAGCATATAATGTCTGTTGGAGCCAAACATATATAGCACCCAGGGTTAACCCTTTTGGACGAAGAGAGGCCGAAAAGTCTAAGTGGGTGTTATGCATGCGTGGGCCAGCCTCGTAGGTGGGCTAGGCTCTAAGCGATTTTGGGCCAGGGTGTTACAGGCTGGAGGTGGCCTTATTGAGTTGGGCCCTAGGTAGCTCTAATTTATACTGCATTTTTATACTCCTAGCTGATGGTATGTGGGCCAAAAATTTACCTAGGGCCTGGACCAGGGTGCCCTAGTGGTGGGTCCGCCTCTACTCGACGTGGCCAAACATCTCCTCCTTGATCCTCGTACACACGGCTGTATACGACGTAGTCGTTTAGACTGATTAGCGCCAAAGTAGAAGCAGCAACGCCCAAATCCAATGCTAGGTCCCCAAGTCAGTGATTTTAGCCCTCTACTTAGTAAAAAAATAAAGCCCAACAAAAATCACTTTAATCAGCCCCTAAACACACCAAAAGAGAACCAGAGCAATACTCACAGGCAAGGCACGTCAAGACGATGTTCCAGAAAACTATATTGCCGTCACATGAACGCGAACAACAGCAAAAAGTCCCAGAGATACAATGTCGTTGTTCTAGAAGCGCTGTGACCAGCGGTCGCAACACCGACCTCAAAATGTAGCGAGAAGCGGCACAGGTCGGAGTTGTCGTCTCCAGCCAAGACAGACCAAAGGCAAGCCGATCAAAACACCACGGGAAAATCCACCAAGACCAAATACTTGTTGTGCATAAACGTACGACCAACTCGAAATGATCAATGGCTCCATGGAGCCATACGACCACCACCAGAGATCAAGAGAAGTGTGTGAGCAAGCTCAAATCTAAGAGATCAGATTTGGGGATTTTTCTCATGCTGTGTTCTGATTTTTACGAGAAGGGAACTAAGCACTGTATATTAGCCAAGTTGAGTATCCACATCAGTTACTCTATCCCCACCCTCTATTTCATTATTAGATACTCCCTATATCCTTACCTCTAAATTTTCTTAAATGTTGCATTCTAAAAAATTTCCTTTCTCCATCAGATACTTTATTTAAAGCTACAGTGATTTATAGTCACTACTGCGGATGCTACGGGAGGAGCAATGGATCACAGTAGACCCGGCCAGCTAACGCTCGCAAGCCACGACGCACATGAAGTGGCGGCAATGTTGAACGCAGCACCTCTCAAGCCATCGGCAGGCACGAGCTAGGGCAACACCTGTTAATTCACTGCCTCTTAGCTGATTGGCTAATGGGGTTTAACAACCCATCGCCCCTCATGTGACAAGACAAAAACCCGATATGGTCTTGTATGTTTCAGTTTAAATTAAATTAAATTAAAATTTATTATTATTGTATAAACAAAATAATGTAAAACTTTATATTTATTTTTGTATGGTTTAAAATAGTTTTTAGTGTAGAAACTAGAATATGAGGACCCTCGTGTCGCCTCCTGTGGGTGACTCCCCGCCACCTAGCCAACCTCGCCGCAAACCCTAGCAGGCAGCCACCTCCGCCGCCCGGTCGGCCGCGTTGACGGTGGCGGCCCTCCCTGCCCCCCTTCTCCCTCCCTCCCTCCCCTCTCTCTCTTCTCCTCTTGGCATGGCGATTTGCGGCCGACGCGGTGGTCGGGGCTGCGGGGCGGGGCAGCGTCCCTGGAGGCCGGATCCGGGGGCGCGTTGCTCAGATCTGGCGGCGTTGGTGGCCATCCTCCCCTCGCCCCCCCTCCGACACTCCGGCGGCCTGTTTCGATGGCCAAGGTACGGATCTAGCGAAGGTCAGCCCGGCTAGCTGCGGTCGGCCATCCTAGCGACGCCCTTGGCAGCTTGGTGTGCCGCCGGGCTGCGGCGTCGGTTCTGCTGGCAGGAGCGCCTCGCCCCCTGCCTGGTCTCTCCCCAGGTTTTCGCGTCGCCTACAGCCCTCCTGGCTTTGTTGCCTTGTTCTTCTTGACAGTCGCCGCTCCATTGTGCCCCCAATCTCTCCCTTTCTTCTGGAGTGCTGCGGCTCGGGCCGTGTGCCCCCTCTTCTCCTCTCTCCTTTGGAGGTGCGGCGGTCCGGTTGGAGGCGCTCCTTTTCTCCCTCGTCATCACCTCCTTCCGATCTTCTCTTCCTGTCGGTGAGGTGGCGTCCGGTGTAGCCACCCCCTCTCCTCTTCCCCCTCTGTTGGAGAGGTTGCGGTCGGGGTCGATCTCCTGATGGCAGCTGATGGGTGTTCAGCTTGCCGTGGGAGGCGGGTCCCTGGCGTTGGTGGTTCGGTCGGTCTGCGAGTTTGGGGTGTGGGTTCTGCAGTGGTGTTGGTGCCGTCGAGGGTTCTCGGCGGTCGGCTTCCTAGAGTCGTTGTTAGTTCGCACGGAGGGGGGTGGCTTCGGCGTGTTCTCGCCGGCTCCACCCTATAGGTTGCTTGGTGAACGACATCCCTCATCATCTCTCGTCGCGGGGCAGTGGTGGTGTGGTGTGGCAGCCGTGTTTTCTCGTCGGTTACTAGCTTCATCCTCCCCCAGTGTGGCTTTAGGGCAGGTGCTCCGGGTGAAAAGAATGCCTAGGCTTCCCGCTTAGGCCGGCGTTAGTGATGCCATGGCGCCGTTCCCCTCCTTCGAGGTATCGTCGTGGTGGTCGCTTTGCCCCTGAAGCTTCTCGAGTGAAAACTCTTGTGAGACAGCGTCGCGTCTGCGTCGCTCCCTTGCTAAAGGCGTCATCTCTAGTCTTGGTGGTTGTCTGATAGTGTCCCTTGTTATCCGTGTTGTCGTTCCTAGCGGCCTCAGGCCATTGCCGTTGTAGTTGTCACCTTCGGGCTAAGTGTTTTGCCTGGCCAAGGTGGCATGCAGTGGCATGCTTGTTGGTGGTCCTTGGTGCATTGTGCCGGGTCTTTTTCTTCCTGCCTTGGCCATGTCTTCTTCCCCTCTCCCTCCCTTTCTCTCTTGTACATCGTTTTTCTCTCCTACTTGAATGAAATGGCAGAACTCCTGCTAGTTAGCTCAAAAAATAGTTCTTCTTAGAGTTCGTAAAATAATTTTCTAATTTTTTTAAACTCTTTAAGACGTCTTTTGAGTGGTCACAACTTTTCAGGTCAAAGTTTTTAGCAACTTTCAGTTCAAACAAACAACTATAATATAAATGTACATAACGCTCAACACAGCCACTATGCATCACCGTCGTGCATATTCTATCTTCTTACAAAGAGAGGCTATTGAACTTTGTCTTAACTTTGCAGCTTCTCATCTCAACACTATCTCCGTGCAGCCACCACCAAATAAATCCAAGCCACCTCACCTCACTACCCTGTCCCTTCAGCAACAACCACCGTCTCCCTTTCCAATGGGGAGGGCGGTGGTTGTCAACAGTGGCGTGTCCGAAGGTCAAGAGTCAGCTAAGTGGTAGGCCAGGCCAAACAAAAGAAAAAGGACCCGTTTGCATTGTTTCAAATAAAATGTGAAGGCTTTTTGAAAACGGTTTGGCTAAAGATCCGGACGTTTTGATTTGACCGTTTTGTCCAGGCACATTTTTTCAATCGAATACTTATGTTTTCTCAAACCATAAGATTGGTATGTTTTGTCAATCCGTATAGAGTTCTTACTCATAATCTACACACCTGGATCTTAGACGGACACTTTTTAAAAAACAAACGGGAGAGCCAGAGCTAAATACAAACATTGGGCAAGGACTCTATGGAGCCAGGGCCGCGTTTGCACCTCATCCCTTAAATATCTCGCGTCCGCTCTAGGCTGAAGAAACAGAGATGCCGCGGGGCCCAGGCGCGCTCACGGCTCACCTCACCTCTGCGCGTGCCGTCGAAGCCTCAGGTGATCAGATAGCCCAGCGCCCTTTATATATAGTGCCCCGGCGCCCCTTTGCCCCAGCAAACGAGAAACTAAACAAAATAGTACGAGCCATCCCCCGGCTTCCTCCGGCCGCGCTACGCCCACCGCCTCCCGTGCACTGCACCCGGAATCCCGTCCAAAGTTGCCGGCTAGGGTAGTATAGTATACAGCAAGTGGTGCGGCTGCTTCTTCCGGCGCCAAGGAGGCAGCTGATCAGAGGGCCGTTTGACATGAGCGCGCCCAACTCGTGGCTCTTCGCGGACAACTCCCGGTACAGCACCCGCGCGCGGCTGCTGTTCCTGGGCCTCTCCTTCACCATCGGCATCCTCACCTTCCTCCTCTACCTCGCTGTCTGGTACACCTGCAGCCGCCGCCGCCGCCGGCAGCGCGGCGTGGGCGCGGAGGACCTGGCCGGAGAGGCGGCGGCCGACCGCGGCATGAGCGCCGCCGCGGTCGCCGCGCTCCCGACGTTCGCGTACCAGGGCCCCGCGGCGCTGGCCGGGGCGGCGCCGCCGCAGCCGGCGCTGGACTGTGCGGTGTGCCTGGGGCAGGTGGACGCCGGCGAGAAGGTGCGGCAGCTTCCCAAGTGCGCGCATTTGTTCCACGCCGACTGCGTCGACGCCTGGCTCCGCGCGCACTCGACGTGTCCCATGTGCCGCGCCGCCGTCGGCCCGGCCGCGGCCTCCCCCGCCAAGAAATCAAGCGCCGGCGCCGACACGACCCCGGCGGCGGCGGACGCGCCACTGCCACTGCCACCTGTCTAGCCGTGGCGCGGCTGGATCGCCACCTTGGGGAGAGTGGAGCCGTGCGCGCATGATTGGAGAATAGCTAGCTAGCTAGCCACAGCGACCACTACGTACGGTGCAACCTAGGATATACAGTAGCTGAATTATAGAGGCCTAATTAATCAAGGAGATTTATTGGTTCGTGCGTACGTGTACAGCAATATATGGCATTATGACGTCATTTCTGCTACCACTAATCTTCTACTACTACTACCGGCTCCTGTTCCTCTCGGCTGAGCTGTTCCGATTTTTGATTGAGTGAATGAATCAGTCTGGCAAGCTCATGACAACAACTCCACAAGTTGACAAGCCATTTCCGCCGCAAGCCTCTCGTTCTCCTTGTCCCGTTCCGGCCACCTCCGCGGTCGGGAACGTACGAGCGATTCCGTTGCACGGTTCGGCCTCCCCCGTCAGCTCTCGGCGCCCATTTGCGCGCATCAGCGTATGCGCGTACGTGCGTACGAGCCGACCCGACTATAGGTTCCGTTCAGTCGTCCCGCGAAATCACGGCCTCCGGCCATGGTTTCGTGGATGTCGGTTAAATTTCTTAGATTCAGAGCATCCCCAACATCTTCATAAATACTCAGTATTTTATAAGGGATATAGAGTGTCTGTTGAAGATGCTCTCACGATTCTTTTATTGTCCTCGGGCTGATCCACCGGAGCATCGAAAAACAAAGGGTAAGGAATAATTCATTAGTTTCATAGTTTTGCCTCCGGCGAAGCCAAGTATATCCTTTTATGTACCTGGGAGCTGTGCCGTGCCGGTGCGCGCGTATGAACGGCGTGGAATCACACGAGAATGGCTCGGCGCTGACCCTTTTTGTTTAATTTCCGTCTTCCGCGAAGCGAACCTCACCTGCAATCGTCGGCTCCGTTTTGCGTTGCTGCGCGTGGTTTTGGCATCTCCAGCTGGTGCGTGCTGCCTGTTGCGTACGTATTGCCCGCTGCGAGGGAGCTGTGTGCGTATTTATGGTTATCTTAATCAGCTGATGCTATGCTACTGGGCTCTACCTCCATCGATCAATTGGTTTGGGGCTTTGGGTGCTTCATGAATGGGTTATTTAGGGTCGGAATAGTGCTTAATTAATCATGTCCATGGACACTTGTTCGAGACGGATCACTCTTGCCGCTAATTGATATCGATTTAAGCTTTGTGCGCCATTGCTGGAGTGTCTCAATCAGTTGCTGCCAGCCTGCCATCACCGATCCTCTCCGTGGTTTTGCATGTGTAACCTTATTCGCTTCTATGCCACCAGCAATTTTTTATAAGCTATGCAAATGATTCACAAAATTGCAAAAAAAAAAAAACATAATGGTACCACATATCAAAGGCTTTCAACCTACAATTTTTTTTTGTATTGCTATGGAAAAACGTCCAATAAGAAAAATGCTTAAATTTAGTCAATAATTCTTGCCTAAATATTAACCATGCAAATACCAAAAAGTTTATGATTGAAGCCTTTGATATTTGGTAACACTATGGTTTTCTGATAATTTTTATAAAAAATTACATAGTCTAAAATAAAATAGCAAAATTCCATCCATGGCATAGAAATAAACAAGGTTGCAAATGCAATAATATAGCGGGTGCCACCACTACGAGAAAATGATTGATGTTTCAACCATCAAGACATCTTGGCCATCGAGAATACAGAACCTCACTCGATGGCCTATCCACAGCCATCCATACGGGACACCTTTAGATCGTATGGGACTGTCCTCTGACGGCCTGAGCTACAGGACTTCTCGTGATGATTTTGATCGTCGAGACATTTGGTTTCTTACCTAGTGCTTGCTTCAGTTCGGCAATGGCAAAAATGTGTTTAGCACTTCACCAGTGGCACACAAGGTTTAAACCCAATTAAAATAAAGCATATATATGTACGGAAAATCAACTCCATATATACATATAAAAAGTAAGTCCTTCCGAATGTATCCAAAGCCTGCACGGATCGTATCCAAAGCTTGCACGGAGCGGTCATGTGTGCATGCCGCGTACGTGGTACCTGATGGAATTGGGGTCGTCTGTTCGTTCAGGGTCCCTGATTGCCAGGATGATTGCAAACGCCAAACGCCAAACGCAATAACTCGGACTGTCGCAGCTAGCTACGATGCATGCTTGCCGCAGCCCGCAGGAAACCTATGCTCCCAGCCGTAGATCGGTTGGACAGCAAGCTGCCTCGCATGAGGTGATCGCGCGCGGACAACTGGCGCCGAGTTGTGGTCTCATCAACTCATTCGATCGAGCTGCTGCTTGTGCTGGACAAAAGGGAGGGAAATTGAGTGCGTCTTTCTTGCTTTCTTCGGGCTCTCTCTCTAGGCAGGCGAACATGATCTGCCGGCCCTAGACAACGCCTTTGCTTGCTCTCCCGGCCGGGGCCCTCACCTACGGCCTTTCTGTTTGAGCCTCGAGCTGAATGCATCTGGGGAGAATGGGAAAAGAATTGCGTTTTGGCAAGTTGAGCTTCAGGCGGCATGGCATGGCTGGCCACTTCATACGGCAACGGATTCGTATCCTCTGTAGCTAGCTAGTAGTTCCGAGTTCCGACTGTGCTACTGTTGTTTTGGCCTGAGGAGTATCCTGTGGAGCGGTGCGGGACAGCTTCATGGATTCATGGCCGTTCATGCAGGCGTAGAGAAGTCAGAGCAAACTACAGCCTTCTTGCTCAACATGATCCCAACAATCCAACATGATGGTCAAAGGGGTTTGACTTATGAAAGTGGCACAAAGAAATGACAGAAAAAGTAGTGGCAAAAAAGATATCTAATTATACAATGGCAAATCTGACATTGCACAACTTTACAATAGCAAAACCAAAATTTTACCTTTCCTTTTTCATCGAAACCTTCGCCAAAACTGATAATTCACCTCCTATGGTGTTAAACCACATAGCATTGATAGATCAAGCTGCTAAATAGACAATTTTGTAGTTAGGGGAGGGGTAGTGGTTGATTGAACTTTTTGATAGTTGAGAATTGTAATATGGCCTTTTTTCTACGTTGATTTTCTTTAAATATTGGCTTTAAGTTGGATTAGTTCTCAAATGCTTGTGCATATTCTATATGGATATAGTGGTTAAAAATGTCGATTATAATTAAGAAAACATAAGTTAGCCATGGAAATAGATATTGGTATTTTGTTTCATCATCCTGAAAGAGTATTTAAATACTTCACAATTGCCATTTTGCAAGCGTCTGCAATTTGGTATTTCAAGTAGTTGATTTTTTGCTACTTTTCCAAGTCTATCTAATATATGTTTTCACCATTTTATCTTTTGAAAAAAAATGTATATGTCTTGGAAATTTTAAGGGGCTCCAAAATTTGAAACCAATTTTGACTGCTTTTCATTATTTTCTCTGTTGTCCTGTTTCTTGGAACCTAAGTACATTTGATCGTGATTGTTGATATCTATGTTTTCTACAATTTATATGCTCTGTTTTTGTTTGCATGAGGGGCACCCACCTGCCACCAAAAAGGTTGTTGCCATCGCCCGCCTGCCGGTTGTCACCTTTGTTGTTGTGGGTGGAGTAAAAAGGGAAGGCGTTAGACATTGGGAATTGGTAAGGTGCTTGGGAGGAGGCATCCTGTGGTGGGGAGGAGAAACAAGAAAGAGGCATGGTGGCGAGGATGTTGAATGCTGGGTATCGAAAAGAAACATGGGATAAAGCTGAGGAATGGAGGGCTAGCGCGGGTGCCTGGTGCTTAGCATCGTGAGTGAGGGAGGAAAGAAGCCCTAAATAGTGGTGGGAGTATGTGTGTTATGAGAGCCCATAGATGTAGACTAAACGATGGAGGGACCGTGTTGGGTTGGGTAGGGGCAAGAGCTGTCCTGAACCGGCTGTAACCGATGACCTAACCCAACCTTTACCCGGTTGTTGGGACAAGTCCAAATCTAGACCTCTACCAGCCATTCTTTTCCTCCTCCCTACCTGGTTACACCATAGTGCATGTAGAAAAGCCCTCACTTCCCCTGTTTATCGACATTGACGGTGATGGGGAGTTATAGGGAACCTCGTCGGAGTAGAGTGATTGAGTTGGGTCAGGTGGTGCTAGGATGGAGGTAGGGAAAGTTGTTCATGTCATGCTTGACTCTAGCATGTGGGACAAGATGATGCGTCCATCATGACATGAATGATGTTTTCTCATGGCGATCATGGCTTGACTACCGAAAAACTAAGAAGGGAAGAGATAACCAAGTGATTGGCATGTATTAAACTATCCATGAGGTCTCTTTCCATGTGCCAACTGGTTTCTCAATATGTTCAATTAGTTGTTTTGTTTTTTTTCCGAGGGCGTCATGTTGCGTGCTCTGCCAACAGAACATCATGCTTCAATAGACATAACCAAACATTTCAATAGTATATTGTATATGTTCCATCAGTACATATGTTCGGAACAAGTTGCGTATGTTTTAGAACAAACGTTTATTTTTTTTCATCAAATCGAACTCCGATTAGTAGTGGCTCCCAAAAAACCTATTATGTATATTGTCAAGAGATCTCATAATTATAGTTGAAGTAGTTGCTAGTGACGTCTTTACATATTGAACATCCTTTTTCAAGATATTGGAATACAGGACTTCAAAATTTTGCCAAAGAAAAAACAAGTTAGAAATAAGGCCTATTCCGCTATGTTACCATGTAGACCCGCTCATGGGTAGTCGGACCCAACGAACCTGACCCAGCCCTACCAATGCATCGAGTCGGGTCGGGTTTGGGCCTAAAAAAATTGTAAAATCAATCGTGCGGTTTCAGGTTTTTGGGTCTCAGGTGATCAAGTTCGGGCCTGGATTTGTGACCCGGTGCTTCGGGTCTGGTCGGGTTCGGGCCGGCTAATAGGATTTGTGACCCGGTGCACCGGATTGGGTCGAGTTCGGACCCAGAGAATATTGACTCAAAGAATGTAGGATATTCCCTCCTAGAAAAAAGAAAATGAATGAATGGAGGATATGCTTCGAATTCCAGGAATGGGTATTGGGTAGGGGCGTAGGGCAGACCAAAATGTGCTGTGGAAATGAGAGATTGTTTCCTGAGAGGTGGTCGTCGCAGGCAGTCAGCTCATGCAGGACTCGCAAACTTCAAAGCACTCTGCTCTGCTCAGCGCCTCAGCTTCGCTTTGCATCGCTTGCTACAGTGGAAGACTCCACGTGGCAGCTTCCGATTCGCCGTTTTTGTCGTTTGTACACTCTCTTTTCTTCAGTCTTGATAAGCGCCTGGTTCTTTCCCAAGTTCCCATTACTTCATCCTCGAACAGATGAACTTCATTAGGCCTTCCCTATCAACGATCTTTCTCGCATATGTCCTATCTCCAAGCAAGCTGGCCATGTCAATCCATGACATATCTGATGTGATCAATTCACGCACCATTGGAAAGACCCTATCTGAAATCAAAGGAATATGTTCCCTGTGGGAGGAAACATAAAATTGAAAGCCACTGGTATGATACTGGTGTTGTGGTACGGTTCTAGTGCTACCTAGGTTCCGGCAAAATATTTCATTATTTCAGCAGTGAGCATTCCAATACCCTCTCCATCCCACCCCCTAAAACACTATTTCATATGGGATGGAGGGGCTGTTGGGATGCTCTAATAGTGTTGCATTTTTGCTAGATTTGCGCTTCAGTGATTGCATATTTAAAATAGTTTAATTTTATTCGTTCAATCAGTTTAAAATATACAACTAACTACACCACACAACTAACTTCAATTCAATATTTCAATCAGTTTATTTATTCAATATGTCGTTGATTGGTTGGTTTGTTACGTTCGCACGCAAGCATCTGTGCGTGCCCGTGCATGGCGCTCACGAGCTCGGGTCACGCTCCTGCGTGAGGCGTTGCTTGCGCACCCGTTGGCTTCTCTGTTGTATAAATATTACTTCTTGTGCATGAATACTGTGGTGGTGATTTCTGTAATCCAACAACCAGATCGATGTGTTGCCTTGCCCGCTTGCCACGAGCTAACCGCGATTGGTTTCTTTTTCGTACGGAGAAAGGGAACACACATCCATGATCCATGGCTCGTACCAAACCACAAGGCACGCCACGGCGGCATGATCGAGGCCTGCGATGCTTATCTGATCTCGGTGGTTGATTTTTTCCTCTTTCCCGGACAGGACGTACAGGTCCAGAGGAATCGAGCAGCATGCACGCCGCACGCTGTACGATCGAGTAGTGTTTGCTCGTGTCGCGGCACGGCGGCGGCACACCGGCCGACGGCGAACTCCGAACGCCGCGCGCCGCCGGACGTGCCTCAGAAGTAAGACAACGCCCGCTTTTTCCGAGCCACGGCCGTGCCATGGACAGTGTGATGACACTCCACCGCGGCGAACGTGCGAGTACATGGCTAGACATGCCCACCGGCGGCTGCCTCGCCGACTCACCGTCTCCCCGGCCGCCGGCCGGCAGCGGCCGCGTGCAGCTGTCGTGGGTTGCTCTGCCGTTGGCGCAGCGCGGGGATGACGGTGCTCGAGCTGTAGGCCGAAAGATAAAGAGGCGAGGAAACTGGGCTGGGGGCCTCAAAACTAGGCCAGGATTAATGCTATCATGCTCGGCCTTTTTTATTTGTCCCAGCGTTCCAGATCCTTGTTGGGCCTCGACAACTTGGAGCTCCTCTTCTTCCGGATTCTAATAAAAGACAGGTTAAATACAAAAGATCTTTTAAGAGCATGTATAATGATATACATCAGCTGTCTCCAAACCATCTATAAGGTTTTTCATGTAGGATTGATAATGATGTGGATGATAGAGATTATGCATAGAGAGTTGAATCGTCTCCAATGCAAGAGATGAATCTACACGTGAATTAAGAAATTTTGTGTGTGATTAAGTGTTATAAAAAAATGTGCGGTCGTCTCTAAGCCATCTCTACCATTGTATGAGTTGTCTCTAAGTTATCTCTATAAGTGACATGGCAATGGTTAGAGATGGATGTTGTCTCAACCATTGTACATGCATGCTCTAAGGAGGAAAAACTTCAATCAGACCCTTTTGTCTTGTGCTCTTTGCAATAAGGATGAAGTGGAGACATGTAACCACCTATTCTTTCAGTGTTCTTTTTCATTGCAATCCTGGAAGTCTTCTTAGTTGGGTGCCTCTGGGAGATCAGATTCACTCCATTATTTCCTCCTTCAAGGATCATTTTCAGCAGAAGTTTTTCATGGAAGTTTTCATAATTGCGACCTGGGCAATTTGGTTGACAAGGAATAATTGTATTTTCCGTCAAGCAGAGCCAAATTTACAAGATTTCAAGCGAAGCTTCAAGGAAGAATTTTATAATATCGTGATTAGGGCCAAAAAAATATCATCTGGCTTTAACAGACTGGTTTAATCTTCTAAATTTTGATAAATTGATTTTGTAACAAATTCTTTGTACATTTCCGTCATTAATTTATAGTTACGGTGAGTTTCTTGCCCACTGTGTTCCCCTTCAAATTTTTTTTTTAGCTCCAGTGCGTTTCCTTGACAAAAAGTGCTTACATCTTTCTCAAAAAAGTCCCTCCATCAACTATGCTCAAAGTTCGGTTTTACTCCCTTAACTCCAAAACAGGACGACCAACCTCTCTATACTATTAATATTAGACAAAATACCCTCTTCACCTGAAACCACCATGGTTTGGATGATGTAGCGTCCTAGTCAGCATTGTTTATAAAAATAAATTCAAAAAAGAGTAGAAAATCAAAGAAAGATTAGAGAAAGAAAATAAAAATACCTGCAAAATCAAAACAAATTGAATCAAAATATGCAATAAAAATATTTTATTTCCCTAAAAGCATAAACGCAAAAATATAACTTTTTTATAAGATTCTTTATTAATTAAATAAATCACGTATTTAGGAAGAATTTGTTTGGACTTCGGGAAAATTGGAGGAAACTAGGAAGAATAGAAGGATGTTAGTTTTATCTTTCAATTTGAATTTATAAATTCAAATTCAAAATTCGTTTGACCTATAATTGTAATTTAAAATTTTAAAAAAATTTAAGGTTAAAATAACATCCTTACATTTTTATTATTTTCTCCAACATTTTAGAAGGTAAAGTAATTTTGCCCATTTTTCTAGAAGCCAAAATTTTTTCCCAAATACTGGATTGATTTAACAAATATTGGATTGATTTAAATATAACTGTTTTATAAGATTCTTTATTAATTAAATAAATCAAGTATTTACGAAGAATTTGTTTGGACTTCAGGAAAATTGGAGGAAACTAGGAAGAATAGAAGGATGTTTGTTTTATCTTTCAATATGAATTTATAAATTCAAATTCAAAATTAGTTTGACCTATAATTGTAATTTTTTTAAAAAAATTAAGGTTAAAATAACATCCTTACATTTTTATTAATTTCTCCAACATTTTAGAAGGTAAAGTAATTTCCCCATTTTTCTAGAAGCCAATTTTTTTTCCTAAACACTGGATTGATTTAACTAATAAAAGATGATCTAAGATAAAAATAGTTTTTCCTTAGAAGTGCACACAAACATTATTTTTTTAGTATATTTGGATTTTGCATATTTATATAATTTTAGGTATTTTTATTTTATTTGCTAAGCTTTATATGATTTTCTAAATTTTTTATATGTATTTTATGAAAACCATGTTGACTAGAATGTCATATCATCCAAAACAGGGGTGGATTTGATGCATGAGATATTTTGTACGGTAAAATAGTTGTTTGAATTGATGTTCAGTTTTTGGCTTACAGAGGACGGAGAGATTGTTTGAATTGATGTCGTTCAGTTTAATTTTGACCTATAGAGGAGGATGAATGATGTTTATGTACTGTCTGAGGTTCTGGCAAAACAACCCATTTGATTTGACACCATTTTAACTGAGCTTGCACCTGGCCTTTGACCTATAGAGTGTGCCTGAGGTTCCGGCAAAACAACCCATCTGATCGATCGATCTGACACCATTTTAACTGAGCTTGCTCCTAGCCTGAAGGAGGCACCATGCAGGTACATGTGTAGCACCATTTAATAGCTGCAGGTATACATGTCATATGTATGTGTTTTAATTTGATTGCATAGTTCTTGTGTATCATGCAAATATGAAAGTTGTCCTATATGCTTGCTTTTCCTACCATTGTTGCTGATACAGACACAGTTTATTTGTCAGGATGGATGTGCAATCGTCAGTTAATTCAATCAGTATGGCACCGGCCGCCAGCAGGTGTCTATAGCACCCAAATTTATATCCACTAAACCATACTTTATTCATTCAGCGCCTTTCGAGAAAAACCTAACCAAATGAACAAAAACTTACCAGGAGGAATCATCCTTCATCGCTGCAGCTCTGGGAACTTGCTTTCAAAGAATGTATATTTACGATTGCATGCCCTTATCTTTTTTACATATTAGCTGACATGAGGACTTCCTACTTATGCATGTCTATGTATGTGATATAGCTAATCATAGTTATGCAGCTCCAAACATGTTCACATATATATGTGCCTCTTTGACTCCATTGTTCTACTAATATGGTTAATGTGATGTCACGTGCTCTTCTATGTTCAATGCATTTTCCTACCGCTTCGGTCAGCCTTATGCATGATACTTGTATGAACTGTACTATTAATTTTTTATCGAGATATCCTATGCAGCCGCAGGCTGAAACCGTTTGATTGATCTGTCTGTTAAGCATCTCTTATAGGCTACGTTTGAGATAAGCCAACACCTTGTTTTCATGCATTGTTAACTTAGTTGGGACACATTACGCCTCACCTGTTATGCTATCTAGCTTTTGCCCAATATGATTCATCGTAAATTCGTAACCTCTACACGTACGGCGCAAATTTTGCTACTTGGTCCTAAAGGTAATACCATTTTTTTATTTGATGTTTTTAATTTTTGGACACGCCTTTTACCATTCGTTTTATTCAAAAATTTAGTTCAAACAAACAAAAATATAAGTCATGCTTAAAAGTATCTTCAATAATTAAACAAATCATATCAAAATAAATGATATTTTCAATTTTTTGATAAGATAAAAGGCGTGTTTAAAAGTCAAAAAAGTCAAATAAGAAAAACGGGGGTATTACATATTTGATCTTGTTGTACAGTGATCTCTTACCTCATATAGTAGGTAAGGTGGGAGTACCGCAAAAGAAAATTAACTTGACTCTTATGGATGCATGCAAAAAATAACTATATATACTTAACACTTTGAATTATTCGAATGCACCATGTCTAGGTCACCGTATAATAGTAAATACCAGCAGCGGCGTGTATGTGCAAACCTAGGCTTAAGCAAACGATAACCTAGAGCGCCATGGCACATGGGGTTGGTAAGAAGGACATGCAACGCCGAGGCTCCCACACTACCGTGTCACCCGAGGTCTCTATCGCTTGCTACGATTGCGCAGACAGTGACAGGATGGGTGCAAGCTTCGCACCGTTCTGACCTAAAAGAAGCGGTTTCCTCTCAGGGAGAAAGGACCACAGGATGCGGGAGCCATGAGCTAGCAGGTTACTTACCATGGTAGTACTGCAGTCTTATTCTATACGGGGGTATAACATATTACTGAACATGCATGTGGATCAAAGGAAATGAATGGCTTGGGATAGTTTGGACACGTCTTAAAGATCTCACATAATTAAGCGTGCTATATGATGGCTGGCTATCATCAAGGGAAGGAAATTGTTTTTAAAATTTTATTGGGAGGTAGCGCTAACAGTTTTTTTTTTCATTTTTACGAAAATTTTAAACCAAACTTATATTTTTTTAAAAAAATCTGAGAGTACAGAAATTCTATTAAAACTGAAAGTCTAAAAGTTTGAATCCATTGAAAAATTCTAGACAATGTTTATCACTTTATCTTAAGCGGGCCATTTTCAGTAACAGCGAAAATCATCGAAAATTTGCCGGGATCCGTGGACTCATGCGTACGTCCGCGAGATCGAGCCAGCGGCAGCTGGGCTGTGGATCGCGGTGGAGTCACCCGATCTCGTCGAATCTTTCTCGAAGCTCCAATCCCCAACCCCGTCTTTCCGGGTGGTCCTGTGTGTGCGTGCGTGGCTCACACGGACGGCGCCCCCGGCCTCTATCCACGGCTTAAATCGCCACACTCGCCGGCCGCCGGCCGGCCACCGGAGAAGATCAATCACCGGCATGGCTAGATGTTTGGGATCTCTCTGTCTCTCTCTCTCTCTCTCCAGTTTCTGGGGTGGCTCATGAGCTGGACACGACGAAGAAGATATGGTTGTTAGATCGAGATGCCGTCTGTGGAAGATGGAGCTGCTCGATCTTCCCTCTTCTAGGCTGAATCTTGCTTGCGTCGTACTACTCCGTGCTACGATTGGCCATCTTTGCGTAGCTCTGGCTATGGGTTTATAAGTTTATCATCTTTGCGTGCAGGCTCTGGCGCTCGGCAGCTGCTGGGCTAGCTAGCTACTGGCTTTGGCCATTATGGATGGAGATATGCTGCAGCTTGTGAAGCAGGTGCAGTGTGCTAGCACTAGCCTACTACAATTTTTACGGTAGGTGTGCCTCCGATCCGTCTCCTGCTGCGCGTGTACATCCACACTAGCCTACTACGGTTTGACAACGTGAAAAAGTGGGAAAATTGCTGAAATAATCAACAGCTAAATGGAAATTAATATAATAATCCACTGTGTAAACTAATTACCGGAATAGCAGTGGGTCCCCCCATCCCGCATGGCGCCCGCCACCGCGCGGGGCAGCAATGCTGCTCCCGCCGCCCGGCATGGCGGCAGCCCCGCGCCCGCCACCCCGCGCGACCGCTACCATATTTCATGTGGCTGCGGATTGCCAAATATATAAAATAATCAACAGTGACAAAAAAAATTCGAATTTTAGGAACTGCCAATTCTAATTTCTTGAAAACATTGGTTGAAAGTATGCGATAGTGGAGGGGATTGCAGGAATTGTAGATGTTTCTGCCACCTGGGACGGCTAAAGGCCGCCGTCTCCTGCCGCCACGTGGCCGAGGACCTCCCATCCGCAAGCGTCGGCGCCGCTGTCGCACTGACTCCGAGAGAACGGTTTGCGCATATTTTTCCCGCCCAAAACATATAATCATTTAATTAAATTGCATATTATAGTTGATTAAATTGACAATCCAACATTTTATGTAAATTATAAAGAGACACCTGCACTAATATGGTTAGAAATATTATATTTACATTAATTATTAGCAGAAAAATATAATATTGGGACAGAATTAGAGAAGCTAGATTAAACGTGATTGATAAATTTTTTTGTAAATTTTGAACAAGTTGCGCACGACTCTAGTTCTCAGTACGCAATTGTTTAATTTTGTTTACTCAGTTGAATTAAGTAGGAAAGCAAAAAATAAGTAAACAATGGTAAAATTAGAAACAGTGATTAGTTCGTTGTGTCGGAGCAAGTAAACGGTTTATGGTTTTGAAGAATAGGAGATTAAAATATAAAAATGAGGATTACATGATACAAGGAATAGCACGCGTGATGCAAAAAACACATGAATCTACATGCCTTAAGATTCAGAACCTTCTTATCAGGTACAAATACAGATTCAGATGCTCTGTATATCTACATTAACAATACGAAGAAAACACACCAGACGATAGCATGACATACATAAACAGTGTCATGCATGACACACGCGCTGTTTCTTATAGTCGTGTGTCGATCTTACTTCTACCATGCCTTAGGGAAATTGAAAAGTACGTAACATGTGAGTGCCAGCTAGCTAGCCACGTTGCCTCCGGCATATATGCAGGGCACAAGCGTTCCATGCGGACGTACAAATCTAATGTACGCCTTATCATTTCGAGACGATGTTCGAGATCTGCGATCTTTGTGTGGAGAACCATCATATATGCATCTGCTGCCATTAAAAAAAGATCATCCATCCATGATGTCATACGACAATCATTTATCTGTTTTGCATAGGATAGAAAGTTAGGTTTCATCCTAAAATAAATTCGTTCTATATGAAGGTAAGTAAACTCACTGCGTATAGAGAACATCGGTAGAATCTCCGTCCGATCAAACCAGAGACTGGCCTATCGAAGGTCTGCACCGCTACATCAATTCCACGTACACACTTCGGCCAGTCCTGATAGATGTGATGGCCGGGCCGCAGCATGGTTGACTCCGTGTGGTAGTTCTGTTTCATTTTGATGGGAAGGTCCTTCGATAGATAATAGGTGTGGCCTCCTGGGCCCGACGATTTCCACCAACTTGGCTTAATCCACACGTTGGTGGACCGTTGTTTAGCCATCCTACTACGATGGTGGGAGACAGTATGACATGGGCATGTCGTGCGTAGACGTGTTAATGGCAAGTGGTACGTGGCAAGTAAACAGTAGTAAATACAATGTCAATAATTCTCATAATGGTAAATACAATGTCAATAATTCTCTGAAAAACAATCTTTTACAAGTGGATTATTTTATCAATTGCCATTTAACTATTGATTATTTTAGCAATTTTTTAGCCACCCGAAGCCGTGTCATTGCATGTGAATTATTAATTTTAAAAATTTAAAATTTTATCAAGTTTTTAAATTTTAAAATTTTATCAAGTTTGAAAAATTATATCAAGTTTAAAATTTTAAAATTTAAAATTTTATCAAGTTGTATCAAATTTTAAAAATTAAAATTTCCCTGCGTCATTGCATGTGGAATTTTTGCGCATATGTAATTTTGTCAAGTTAGAATTATAATGTAATCAAATTTTCACGTATGGACTTTTTTTTATAATTTTACCGGCCCTATTGTCATTTGCGTAAATTTTCACGGATGGACATTTCATTTAAATACATTTGCCACCCGAGATGGGGGAAGCAGTGTATTTGCTCATTTAAATACTAACAAAAAATATGACTGATTACATGATAACACTTAGCGCCGACGACCCATTGTCGTGTATGCACTTGGGGTGTAATGGTCTGGTGGATGCGTCGTACGTTGTCCTGCAGCCTGAGAATGTCCAAACCAATTTTGAAGGTTCGTTTGCTCCGCGGTTGGGATATACCCGAGCTGTGAACTTATGGCGTACGCAGACCCACCGTAGTGTGAAAAGCCCGCCATCATGCTTTGTTCATAAGGAGTTTCATGACCGTGCACAACCTGTGAAGGGATATCATGAGGGGTTTGCTCCCCGTGTTGCAAATGTGAAGGGAAGTCGTAGGGGTTTGTTGTCCATGCCAGTTAGACCCTCCAGGCTGTGCCGAATGTGGCATAGGAATGTTGCATCCACCCATGATATCTTGGAAGCTAAGATTGGATGCATATGTACTATCCAGCATAGATCCTCCCATGTTTGCCCAATTGATATCAAATTGTGTAACCTGTGTGCTAAGGTAGTCATCGTACTCTTCTGAAGATGGCGCTAAGTTAATGTCAAACCCCTCCTGATGACCTGCACCAGCTGGAGGTGAAGAATGGTGGGCGGTGTATTCGAAGGGTATCGATGTAGAAGCTCGGGGAGGTTGAGATTGTCGGCGTGGAGCTGAACGGGGTGGTGTACGTCTGTCCATAAAATGAGATCTCGCAGGAGCAGCAGATACTGGAGGAGCTGGTAAATCAAAAATGCGATGCACAGACTCTTCTCACCTTGGGTTATCTCTTTTGCAATTTGTGCGTGATCTATGCCCGCCGACCCCCTAATCGCTCCCGTAATCTGATCTCCAGCCCTTCTAATGAGGGCTCTCAATGCATTTGTAGAAGATTGGTCGGTCCGCTGTGTTTGTGATACAAGCTGCATTGCATGGCCATGCAACGAATCGGCCTCCTGTGTCTGCAACAATAATAGCATCTGGTCTTCAGAAGGAGTTATGAAGTAGGCAATATAGCTAAAACTATCGGAGAGTGCGCATCATACCAGAACATGGACTCGTTGGGCATAACCCTTTGGTTGTCGGAGTGGTGCTGCTGCCTGTGGTACTGCAAGATGACATCTCGTCCTTGGACGGTACCATATTCCATGTACCCCAAATGTCAGTCTGGTGCGTGGGTCCAGTAGGATACCACACTTGGTCAGTAGCCAATTGAGTCCACCGCTCGATATGGCGGTATTATGGATGTGGGCCCAATCGCAGTTGTGGCCGGATGAAGTACTAAGCCTGAAAAATAATACTTGTCGTTACATTATGAGTGGTACAAATATATGAAATATATAACATATGATGCATACACATGTGAGTTGCCCGGATGCCGAGGAGGTGGGAGTGGAAATGCTTGCTGGTAGCCAAATTGCCGTTGAACGCGTTCCGGCGAGTATCCTTCCACGGCATTCATGCAGACTAGAAAACATGTTGTCATCCAATAGTCTGAACTCTCAATACATGTGCTTGCTAGCAAGCCCCCAGCGGCAATATCATAGGTTGCTAGATGGCAGAAAGGATCCCACATAACTTGGTCATCTACCAGAAGGTTCAGGTCTGACACAAGCCGCGTGTAAGATGCATGTCAACTTCATTCAACCATGGCAACCTCGCATGCAATCATCTATAGCCCATAGTTGATCTACGTGTCGGGGGGTTACGTCGGCGTCCACATGAACTGGATAGTATTGGACTGGCGTGTTGGGACGATTTAATGGCAAATAACTCCATGACCATAATTGTACGAGGAGAGGACAACCCCCAAATATTGCATTTGGGGCTACCCGCTGGCATGCGACACATAACTCTCTCGGTTTAATGGCAAACTGCTCGCTGCCGGATTCATCCGCGAGGTTGATCACACCGAGTGGTTAGCCAACCCTGTCATTGTAAAGAAGAAAGGCGGCAAGTGGAGGATGTGTGTCGATCACACAGATCTGAACGCTGCTTGTCCTAAGGACAATTTCCCGCTGCCTCGTATAGACCAGCTGGTCGATGCGACTGCGGATGCCCAGCTTCTGAGTTTTTTGGATGCTTACTCCGGTTATCACCAAATAAGCATCTCCCCCGAGGATGAAGAGAAGACTGCCTTCATCACCCCCTTCGGCACTTTCTGCTATACGACCATGTCTTTCGGTCTGCGCAACGCAGGTGCCACGTTCCAGCGCTTAATGGAGAAGACCTTCCCAGAACAGCGCGAGAAAAACCTGGAGGTCTATGTCGATGACATAGTTGTAAAGAGCAAGTTCGCTCCAGATCATGTAAAAGACCTGGCCGAGACTTTTCGTAATCTCACCAGGCATCGAATAAAATTAAATCCAGAGAAGTGTACCTTTGGTGTTCGATCTGGAATGTTGCTCGGTTATATTATTGGTTCGCAAGGTATTTCTGCCAACCCTGAAAAAATCGAGGCCATTGAAAATATGCAGGCTCCAACTACCGTAAAGGAAGTACAGAGCCTCACTGGGCGGATGGCTGCTCTAAGCAGGTTTATTTCCCGTCAAGGCGAACGCGGGCTGCCCTTCTTTAAGGCCCTGCGCAAGCACAATGGTTTCGAGTGGACAGAAGAAGCCGATAGATCCTTCCAGGATCTGAAGCGATACCTGTCCAATCCTCCCGTCTTGACTACCCCGCGGCATGGCGAGCAGCTCCTGCTGTACCTAGCTTGCACGCCACAAGCGGTGAGCGCGGTCTTGACGGTCGAAAGGGAAGGCATCCAGCGACCAATCTATTACGTGAGCGAGGTACTTCACGGACCAAAGGAGCGTTACCCTGAGGTCCAGAAGCTGCTCTACGCTTTGCTCATGTCCTCCAGGAAACTTCGCCACTACTTCCAGGCGCATCAAATACTGGTCCCAACCACGTTCCCTCTGGGAGAGATCCTACGGAACAAGGAATCTAGTTTTGTATTTCATGTGAACAAAGCAACGTTAACCATGCCATTTCAATTTAAATTATTTTCATTTGTATTTTTAAATTTAAGACTTTCCCACTACTCAATAATCGATACCCGCACACCCACATCTAGCAATTTTTCGAATTTTTGAGTACTAAAATTGAATTTCTAAAATTTAAACATTAATTAGTATTTTAATTAACAAGCAATATCTGTTCAATAGTCCTCAATTAAAACATGACAAAAATAGCTACCAAAACAAAAACAAATGCAACATTCCAAATTTTCTTTTCAAATTAATAACAATTTTAAACAAATATTGAAATAAAATTCAAATAAAAGGGAAAAGGAATTGTACGTAGTTTCGACGGCATTACACGTGCCGTCGATACTGTTTGAAACTGTATCGACAGCCTAACTACTAGCAGTCGAGAAACTCAGACGGCGTCAACCCACCCGCGTCCCCGTTAGCCTCCCCGATCAAACTTGACGGCTTTTAATGCGGCCGTCGATACTTACTCGTTGGCTTGCGTTGTATCGACGGCTCATCTCTGGCCGTCGATACTAGGTTGATAGCATCGACGGTGGAAGTTTGGCCGTCGATTTAATATTTGGCAGTCGACTCTATTTACGTTTCCTGTAGTGACATGTACCTGCATCGGTGCCTCCTCCAGGCTAGGAGCAAGCTCAGTTAAAATGGTTTCAGATCGATCAGATGGGTTGTTTTGCCGGAACCTCAGGCACACAAACATCATTCAGCCTCCTCTATAGGTCAAAGGCCAGGTGCAAGCTCAGTTAAAATGGTGTTCAAATCAGATGGGTTGTTTTGCCAGAACCTCATGCACATGAACATCATTCATCCTCCTCTACAGGTCAAAAACTGAACATCAATTCAAACAATCTCTCCGTCCTCTGTAAGCCAAAAACTGCACATCAATTCAAACAACTATTTATACTGTATAAAATACCTCCTGCATCATATCTACCCCGGTTGTGAATGATGTGACGTTCTAGTCATCACGATTTTCATAAAATAAATATTAAAAAACTTAAACATCATATAAATCTTATAAAATAAAAAACCTAAAATTAGAAAAAGTGCCGAATCCAAATATACAATAAAAATTAAAGTTGATATAATCCAATCCACTATAATCGACAGCGTAAATCTTTCTTTTATTTTAAGGCGCCATAATCCGATATAGTATAATCGACGGTGTAGATATTTTTTTCTCCGATTAAGGTGAGAATTTCTAATATTTTTCCATTAATATGAGAATTTTTAGTATTTTAGTATTAGCAGTGGCTTTGTTTAGTCTGTTCTATACATATAGTAGATAGATTTATGTCAATATTTAACCTGACATGGATTATTTTTATTATGAGTTTATGTATTTTTTTATTGTAGTTAATTAATATAGTTGATGTGGATTCTTTCTTTTAAGTTATGCCATTATAATCCAATCCGCTATAATGAACGGTGTAAGGCCCTGTTTGTTTGAGCTTCTAGCCAGCTTTAGCCTCAAAAGCCAGAAGCTCAAACAAACAGCTAGCTTTTGGAACCCACTTCAAAAAAGCCAAAAGCCACCAAAAACCTAATTTGTACTGTGATTTGAGTTTTTCCTAGAAGCTAGTTTTTTTTTTGCTTTTTCCAGAAGCAGCTTTTAGATAAGCTGCAGCTGAAACAAACAGGGCCTAAATATCTTTTCCTGTTAATCTAACATGTTATAATTCGATCCACTATAATCAATGGTATGGATCTTTTTCTTTTTAAATCCAAAGCCGTTATAATCCAATCCACTATATCGACGGTGTAAATCTTTCTATCTGTTAGTCTAAGCCATTATAATCCGATCCACTATAATCGACGGTATAGATCCTTTTCTTTTTCCTCCGATTAATGTTATATTTTCTAATATTTTTTGGGCAGCGCCAGGTGTCGGACGTCCGACGCCTGGCGCTCGGTCCGGACCATCCCAGGGCGTCGAATCCGTGGCACCGCTCCGATATGACGTGTATTCTTATTTTATTATTTTATCCTGAATTTCTATTATTTTATTTTATAATTATAGTTGATGTGGATTATTTCTTTTAAGTTATGCCATTATAATCCAATCCGCTATAATCAACGGTGTAAACATCTTTTTCTTTTAATCTAACCCATTATAATTCGATCCACTATAATCAATGGTATGGATCTTTCTTTCTTTTAAATCCAAAGCCGTTATAATCCAATCCACTATATCGATGGTGTAAATCTTTCTATCTGTTAATCTAAGCCGTTATAATCCGATCCACTATAATCGACGGTATAGATCCTTTTCTTTTTTAGCATATGTTTTTTTATTAATGTGGGAATTTCTATTATCTTATAATTAATGCGGTGACTCCGTTTTATTCTGTTTTATATATGTAGTAGATAGATAGATCCACACAAACACAAAATTTTCGTAACCAATTTGATCTTTGTTTCAACCGAAATACGCTACGTACATAACCAATTATCAGTGCGATAATAGAACAATATTCACAACCCTGCTCCTGCCAAATGTATGCTAATCTCAGTACTCTGTATGATGTGTATGGATAACGACATGACATCCACTACGATGACGCTGAAAGTGCTAGCCTCTATTTGTGCCAAGAATCCGACAATATCTTGACAGACATGTTCCTCGTGAAAAGGACTAAAACCATATATATATACCTAGGCTCATGCATGCATGGTCCTTGTTTCCAACTTACTAGCTTAGTGCTAAAGTAATTGCAAGTGCGTGTGGTTTGAGCCGGGGAAAATTCAGATTCTCTGACGTTGCTGGCTCAAACATCACCAAATGCGTCATAATGTCATATGCACAACGGATCATATGCATGTGCATCGTCCAGTTGGAAATCGGATGAGCTGAAGCGAAGGGACCGATGGAGCTAAAGGTTTTTCACATTTGAGGTTTCTCTTAAGTTGCAAGGCAAAGAAAGTAAGTAACTTTCGTGTACATGAATCACGCGGCTGTACGTAGTGTGGGGATGTGGACGATAATCATCTCACGAGCAACCGCCCGCCTGTACTTGGACGCCACTTGCAAACGTTTTAATGGCATTCCTAGCAAATTTCTCTAATTTTCTTCTATTAACAAAAACTGATTTAGTGACGGGCGGTTACTTTCTACATATTTAACAATTATCTATCCAAAATTAGTCAATACATACTAAATGACAATAAAAAACATACACTCCAAATTTTATTGAAAGTTACAAAATGTATATATCCATGTAGTTGGCTCCCCAGAAAAAAAAACTACAACAAACCAAATTTTTAGCAAAATCAACAATAAACTAGCCAATCAATAAAAAAAATTTAAAAATTAATGTCAACTTATATACATAATATTTTTAATATAAAATAACTAAATTTCCACGACCGAACTAAGTGGAAAAGTAGTATAGACAAACTAAAAAAAATAGTTGAATGCTCAAAAATAAAAAAAAACAGGTGACCACTATTTACTAAATCCGATTAAAAAAACTAGTGCCGAATTGGGTATTCACAACATTCTTTTCTAAAAAAAAGTTTCCGTCTTATTTAGGATGTTTGGGACAATAGTAGAGAATCGAGACATGTAAAGTTTTTTTTAGCAAAGGGCAGAAGAATTGCCATCTATTTATCAGAATAGAAGAGTTTTACAAGTTGGGGAGAATATTCGCCCCTCCCCTCAGAGGGCGTACAAAAATTAGTTAATTACAAAATGAGCCCCAACGACAGCCCAAAGCCGCAGGTCATCCAGCAGGTGTTGGAGGAAAATAGGTTGCGGCCTATCCATCGAGCGAAAAATACGGGAGTTGCGTTCGAGCCACAAAGCCTAGAAGGTCGCCAAAATGACTAACAGAGTGCCACAAGACTGGGAGAGTTCTGCCATCAATCGAGGTTGAGGAGGTCCAGGTGGAGGCGACCAGCCAGCTGTCTCCAAATGAAGGCGCTGAAGTCGCACTACTGGAACAAGTGCTCAGGGGTTCTAAGTTGCGCCGACAGAGAGGGCAGAAATAGTCATTTGGGATGTGATTAGCATACATATGATTCCAAGTTGTTATTTCCTGTCACAGTACCATGAATTTATGAGATCGAAGGCTCTAACAGCTACATGGTGGCGCTGACAGTATGGCGGTTTGCACAGTCAAATGTGGAAACGGGTCGATCGACGACACAAGTCAATCACACGAATCAGGATATGTGTAAAGTATTTTACTATCAGAAATACTAATGGACAATATATGGCTAGATAGAAGCTCTCTTTTTTATTTATAGCTGTTAAATTATGTACTTTTGGCTGGTTATTACTCCCTTCATTTATTTTTATAGGACGTATTTTTACTCGAGAAAGACTTTAAAAATACGTTTGACAGTTAAATTTCTCTTACTATCTATTGTTGATCGCTACAAAATAACATTGTATGAAAATAATTTCACATCGAATATACAGATAATTTTGTACACAAATGATACATATAATTTTACTTATTGCTACTCAAAACTTAAAAAGTTTAACTTTTTTCAAATTAAAATGCGCCTTACAAAAGTGAAAAGGGGTATGTATATACACTTGCACAGTCCGATTAAGAGGGAAATCACACCGGCATATCATGCATGCACTCTCCCCCGTCCTCCACGCACAAATAGCCAAACCCCCAACTTGCAAGTTACTGCTGAGCAACCACAAGCTACACAGTACCCGTTTTCCAACATGCATGCACACACACGATGGATCGCCACTAGCTTAGCTCGCCCCCCACTAGATTCAGAGAACAGAGACCCCACGTAACAGAAAGAGAGGGGTGGGGTGAGGAAGACAACGATGCACATACCATGCATGCATGCTCTCGCGCCGACTGGCTAGCTGCCGATGATCAGCTGGTCTTCAAGAGGCATCACATCGGCCAATCAATTCTACGTGATCTCCCCCCGGCCACCACTGCCAAATCGCCAAATCGCAGATCCCCTGGTGTGGTTAGGTCGCTCACATGCACCTACGGATTCAAACTGTGACGGCCTTAGTGTCGTATAACTTCGTATAATGTATGCTATACGAAGTTATTGGGGCAGAAAGGAGCTGGGATGGTTGCCAATCCGAGCGGGATGCCTGAAACGAGGCGCTGAGAGCGTTGGGAGATCAGGAGGAGATCGTGTTTGGGAGGGCGTCCAAATCAGAGGAGATCAAGGGGGGCAGGAGGCTTCTGAGAGGTGGGGCCCCACCGGGTGAGCTGCCGTTTGTCTCGGCTCATTGAAATGTTTTCTGTGGGCCCCCACTGCGCCAAATGTGGGGATTAGACCATTTGGGTCTATGATTGTGCTCTCTCTTTGGAAACCTTGTCAGGCCCACCAGGGACCAGATTGGAGGGAGGGGTTCTTGTGTGTGTGCATTGTGCAGTTAAGGTTTTGGTTGCTCGGCTAGCTAGGGGTTGCGGATGCAGGCAACACGTGTTTGGATAATTGGATGTATATTATCGTTGGGAAGGGGGCCGTGCTGTGCCGGCCCGATCAGGTGCAAAACGGGCCGGCACGGCTCAGTCAGCACTTCGGACCATGCCGAGCTAGCATGGAGTGCCAAAATCTAGGTCTAGCATGGCCCAAAGGCACGCCGGTTCGGCTTTAGTCCGAACCGTTCCGAGCACAACATGGGTAACAAAACAGCATGTACGATTATATTTATAAATTCATACATTGTTAAAAAAAAAAGTTATCTATATGAAAAAGATGCGTACCAAAATTATCTACAACTTTTGTGTTCGACCGAAATTCATCCGAGTAACAGGGGACCTCGAAAATAGCGAATTACTGATGACGGTGTCATCGGCCCTAAAGGAGAGCGAAAAATATTTTTAAAAAATTCATACTTTGATCAATGAAAAAGTTGTCTACATGAAAAAGATGCGTCTCAAAATTATCTAAAACTTTCATGTCGAACTAAAATTCATCCAGACAACGAAAGATCACGAAAAATACAAACTACTGACTCGTGCTTCTTTTCGGACCGTGCCAGCCCAAGCACAGCCTGGACAGTCGGGCCGGGCTGGGCGGCTCACCGTGCCTGGTTTCTAGGACCGGCCTGGCCTATTTTTTTCCGTGCCATGCCGTGCTTCGAGCTGCCGTTTTTAGGCCGGCCCGACCCAAACTCACACCACTAATGTATACCCGCGACTTCAGCTAAGCCATTCCCATTCAAAAAGTGTGTGTAGTTCTAGCTCCGAAAAAAATACTGTTGGGTTAGGCTTGCGCAGTGCACAACAGAAGCAAAAGGTGTTGACGGTATGGAAAAACGTTAACGATAGAGGGGGGCTCCAGCAAGCACGGATTCAAACTGTGAAGGCCTTAGTGCGTAGATCTGAGCGATGGAGTGCTCGATGCAAAGATAGGCAATGAAGAGTTTTGCAACACAAAGCAAGGGTCACCATGCAGGTAGCCAAACAGTAGTAGAGGCGGGTTAGGCTCTCAGTCTCTCACAGTGCAAAGGATATGTGTCCCGCTTTAAGCTCGATCAGGCTGTGGCGAGCCTGGGTGTGTCCACCATGGTAGGGATACGAATACGGAGCACTGATTATTCGTCGTATAACTTCGTATAATGTATGCTATACGAAGTTATTACGAATTGTTGACAAAATCTATTATATATCTATATATAGCATAGTTAAACTGACCACCACACTAAACCTAAAACACAAGAAATTCCCACATTAATCAGCGACAAAACAAATATCTATAACATCTATTGTTATGGGTCCAGTTTATAATGAGTTAGATTAAAATAAAAAAATCATATAAACTACAACAAAAAAAAGGATGGAAAAAGTTTACTTGACCTCCTCAACTATGATGGTGCAAACTTTTTCAACGCTAGGGTTAAGTGTCTGCAACATCATAATTAGGGGATCAAGTAGACTTTTTCAAATAGAAATTCAAAATAAAGGATAGAAATAATAGTCCATGCCTCATTTTAAAAAAAAGCTTGTATCATCATCAACAAAAAAATAGGAATTAAAAATAATAAAAGTAACACTTCATGTCAAATTATATTAAAGTGCTTGTATCATCTATAACAAAAAAAAATGCATATAGTTGGAATAGAAAATAATAGAAATGCTACACTAAAGATAGACAAATATAGCAACATAAATGCATTGGGCACCCTGCTCATTTTAGTTAATTTAATGGTCTACTATTCCTTGGATATTCTAAGTGATCTAATGGTAAATTAAGCCTACCGTGGACTGAAGCATGATGTTTATGGAAACAAAACAATTTCATGTTATCGCGTGAGGTCTGCAAAATTTTACGTCAAGTTCATGTGCTCCTAAACGTGATTAAGGTCCTATGTTGAACAAAGTTTTGTATTCGTGTTTGTATTTTTATGTTTCAATAACATACTAGAGCACACTAGAGATAGTTAAGTTATATTCATAAACATTAATTTATTCCAAGCCCTTATTCTTATTTTGTCTGAACCTTATTCTTAAACGAAATGAACATAATATCCATGCCCTCATTGATGTAAATAACGTCAGAAAGGTCATATTTACACTTTCTCGAAAAAGAAAAAGGAAAAAAATTGACAATGTTAAGTAGCACATGCATGTGGGCTTTGAAGGGACCACAACTGTACACCGGCAAGCTCAAAAAAGTTAGTGCGGAAGGCCAGTGGGATCTGAGTTCTCCGACTATAGTACCTTCACCCTCAGCAGTTTTCGTAACATGAACAAGGTAGAAAAGGGGCCATTTCTTCAAAGAACTATAGTGAAAAAAAATGTTTCCTTTTGAAATAGAGACCCTAACACGCACATAGTCCCTAATCTTTTCTACTCCTGTTTTCGAAACAAACCTAGTTAAGATGACAAATCTCATTGAAATATATTAGGGGTGGAAATGGTACGCCGACCGACCGACCGAATTGATCGGATAGTGATTTGGATAGTTTTAAGGATATTCGACTATTTTTACGGATAAGGATATGGATATGGATAATTTGGCGTAGATATGGATACGAATACGGAGCACTGATTATTCGGTGGATAAGGAATATCCGAGTTTTTGTTCGGATAATATCCGAATATAAAATATGGATATTATCCGAATGTATTTCTGGAATTTTTTTCATGTATTTCTACAATTTTTTATTGATGGTTTCCCAACTTTTAAATTTATTTTTTGAATTTTTAAATCTAGACTAAATTAATAATATTCGTGTATAGACTTTCTAATGTTTTGTTTTTACTAATGTTATAAATTTCCACTTTTAAATTTAAATTTTGATCATATTTTGTTAAAATTTGGAATGGATTTTTGAAAATTAATTTTAACTATTCGACTAACAATATCCGTATCCTTGTGTTATCCGATCTGTATTCGATCCGTATTCGTAACCGATGTTATCCAGTATTATTCGAATTTGTATCCATATTCGACACATTCGTATTCGAATTTGTATCCGGTAAAAAATACAGATACAGATATGGATAGAACGATATCCGACCTTATCCGATCCGATCACATCCCTAAAATATATTGATTACTTTCTGTCATCTTTATGTTTTCTTGGGCCTAACAAAGCCATTACTTTTACTTTAAAGTACTCTCTCCATCCCAAAATATAAGGCGTAGTTTGACTTCAAAAAAATCAAACTTAATAAACTCTGTCTATAAATTAATGAAATTACATGCATCGTTAGTATACAAAAGTTGTACCAATATGTTCATATTTCAAAGTACTTTTGATACAATGTCCTCTTTGTAAAAATTCATAATATATAATAGAGAAATTTAACAGTCAAAATCAATTTGAAAGGCTTTCTCGAAGTCAAAATACGACTTATATTTGGGGATGGAGGGAGTATTACAAATTCTCATGTTAATCGAAGAAAAATATAAAATATAAATTAGGACGTACGTGGCCAGTTTGTAACGACGCAGATCAGTTTAATGATAAAAAGTAAAAGTTTGCTTGCTTACCATTGCAAATAACTTGCTTACTTTGAAAGCTAATCTTGCATGTGTGTTTTATGGATCGAATTTATCTATGTCTCCTATCAGTTTGGATTCTATTTTTAGGTTTTATTAGCATGGAATGAGATTTGTTTGCTTTTAAAACTAATCTTATCTGCAAGTTTTTGCCTGATCTTATCCCACTTATACAACACCTATCGAATTGGATTCTATCTATACGCCTACCTTCTCGCCACTATACAATGAGAGCCATGCATGAAGCGGTTGTATCAATTTAGTTTTCTTGCCATGATCAATTTAGAGACCTCTTAAGCAGATATATGAATTTGTGACATAAACTATATTAAAACTTATCATGGTCAATACATACAAAATATTATCGTGACCAATGCAACTATGTGTCCCAAAAAATATGAGTAGAGCTATACTCAATTAAGACATTGACTATATTAAAGTTTATCACGACTATTATATATATACAAAAGTCTCTTAAAGTCTATCATGGTTAAAGTGTGCAAATGTGCTAAACACCTCATGGGTTGTACACATGGCCTATATATGCAACCACAGTGACCACCCCTGGCTAATGGTTTTGTGTTCAACCTCAGCCACCGGTCATCTTATTACATCTTACGGGGAGACATACTATGCTCATTAATCTCATCACCACCTCAATTTGACAGTTTCTAACAAAGATCTCAGCCCAGTTATCCCGCCATGCTGATGCGGCTGCAGCCGTTCACTTGGAACCGTACCCTCTCGCCGCGCAGAGACGAGAGGTCCTCTTGCTCTTGCTCCTACTATCTCGCCCCATATTTTTCCTACAGCCTCGGAGGGGAGAGAGAGAGAGCGCGCATGAGTGTGCGTGAGTGAGCGAGCGAGTGTGCATGTGATCCGGGGCACGGGAGAATAGGGAGCCAAGTGGAGCGAGGATTTGGGCGGCAGATGAGCCGAGAGCAGAAGAACCAAGATTCGATCCATCTCTCCCCGCTTCTCTCTCTTCGTCTTCTTCGCTAGATCTCCCGCTCCCGAGTCTCCCGGGCCTGGCGCCACTCACCACCCGCTCCCACACTCCTCCCGCCTCCCGCGCGCCACCTATATAAACCCCCGCGCCTCAGGCCTCACGCGCTTCCATCCCACACGGATCCATCCAGCCACCGGTTCTTGTTCCGGTAGCCTGCGAGCGCCGCGCCGGTGGTCTCTCGCTCCTCCCGGGGGCACCAGCCAGCAATCGATCGATCGTTTGATCGCCGTCAAGGAGCGATCGGGTCTCTCTCTCATGTCCGATTGATTTGGCGCGAAGAGAATCGAGAGATGGTGCAGGAGCAGAGCAGCAACCACCAGCAGCAGTACCAGCAGCAGCTGGCGAGGTACGGCGGCGGCGGCGGCGCCGCGGCCACCGGCGTGGCGCGGGCGTCGAGGAAGAACAAGCCCAAGAAGATCCCGCAGCGCGGCCTCGGGGTGGCGCAGCTCGAGAAGCTCCGCATCGAGGAGCAGAAGAAGATGGAGGGAGGCGCCACCATGCCGCCGCCGCACGCGCTGGCCGGAGGGGGCGTCGCCGGCTGCCTCGGCCACCTCCCTCCGCTGCACCATCCGCCGCCGCCGAGGCCGGCCGCGGACGGTGGCGTGCACTGCGGCTTCCCGCCGGCGCTCTGGAATCCGGTGGATCCCATGAAGCACCCGTACAAGAGAAGCCTGTGCCCGCCGCCCCCATCGCTCCCAAAGGTACGTGGCTTCCCTGTCCTCTTCATGTTCATGCCACTGTGCTGTGCACGACGACGTCTCAAACCCATGGAAAATTGCAAATCTTTCTCTCATCAGGTGAGCACGGGCTTGTCGCTGACGGCGTCGTCGAGCCACACAATGGAGCCCCCTTCAAACCAAATGTACAGCAGCATCGCGGCGGCGCCGCCGCCGGCCGGCGAGGAGAGGGTATGCATCTCTCTCCCTGTCTCGCTCGCTGCTTCGTGGCAATTGTGATTGTCACGGTCGCTAAGTGTGGATTTGGTTAGAGTGTAGGTGACGGCCGGCGTGGATAGGTCATGGCCGTTCATGTTCGAGGGCATGACGACGGCCGCCTTCAGGACGACGAGCAAAGCGCCTCCTCCGGTGCCGCCTTTCACAGTCAGGACGGCGGCGAGCGAGCCCGGGTTGGCAGATTCTGGTCCTGACCTGACTAGGTACGAGTTCAGAGGCACGAATTATTTCAGGTAAACTCCCGGTGTTAATCCACTTGTGATAAATGATTTGTTGGTTTAATCCGCGTTAAAGAAAAATGAAGCAAAAAATTTATGGTTTAGGGCTCGGTTTGCTCTTCATGCCGTGGGTTAGTCATTGTATTACATTGTTTTCGTAATAGTCACAGTTCTTGTCTCCAGTAATTGGTTCGGCAAGACAGGAAATTTGGGTGTAAAAATGTCACATTTGCTCCATGCCTTACTCCCAATACCGCAAAAAAAATGCCTCGTTTTCTGTTAAAAATTTATTGGGTTTCTTTTATTGAACTTGATTTTTCTCTGTCCGAACTCCCAAGTCCCAACAACACAGTAGTGTGAAAAGTTAAGAAAAGAATAATACAAAAAAAAAACTGCAATTTCAGGTGTTTTTAAAAATCTGATATCAGTCAGGTATGTTTTTCATTCATAACCTTATTTCACTTCATCTTTGCTGTGCAAGTGCGTATGCGAATTACTCAGACTGGGGATCTGATTTTGCCCACTGCAAGAGCAACAGGGCGAAGGGCCGTGCCAAAGACACTGCCTTCCTTACCTTGAGATCACAGGCTCCACACCTCATCAAGCAGCCTCATGAAACGCCATCAATACACATCCAGGAGTACAGCGACTTTACTGCCATGCCATCTCAGGCGAGTGAAAATGATCTACCAATCTTCTGAAACATGTAATACATGTTGTGAATTGGCTCTGAGTGTTGCTGCCTAACTGATGATGAACTTGAGCAGCATGGGAGCGTTTCGGCATCGTCCCAGCCGTTCTACAGCTTCCTGCCAGTCGGTCCAGTGCGCTGCGAGAGGGCCTTCGCCGAGCGCAAGACCGACGTGCCTGAAGGTGTCGACCTGGAGCTGAAGCTATGGAAGGGCTGATCACTGGAGTGCTCCTGTTGCTTCCTGATAAGCATGAAGACATGAACCAAATCTGCAATGAGCATTAGTCAGCTGTGGAAAAAAGTAGAGATGTGTTTAATTAGTAAGGTGAGATGTATGAAGAGTTTTCGCTAAAAAAAGGATGTATGAAGAGTTGCTTTTAGAAGGTGTTTTAATTTCCAATAAACCTCTGGTCATCATCACTTAGCCACCCAGTTCATTTCTAGCAATGCAAAGTGTGTGCATGATGGAAGCAAGAAGTATTTGTGCATGGTCCAGATAAGCTTGTGGCAAATGTAGTCGAAACTCAACAAAAAAAAGTGTCAGATAAATACATGTAGTACTAAACAGGCAAGGGTTTCAATAAGGAAAGGAGGGCATGTGCAGGATGAGCATTACAACTAACCTGTGGGATCAGCTCTTTGCATATTTAGCCAGAGGTATAGTGACACTGAAAAATTTCAGGCATTGATGAGAAAGGGTGTGCCGAAATGCAAAGGTGTCAGCAGAAGTAGATGCGATGAGCAATAATTTACATTTCAATATTCTTCATAAGGAACAAGTTCAGATGAAGTTTATTTATGTAGGATGCAAATTCAGGCTGTCAAAAGGAGAAACATGGTCATCTTGATTCATTTCTCATAAGTAAATATCAATTTTCTCCATATTGTGCCCATCTCTGCTGAAAGAACACAGAAATGTCACACCCAGATGGCACCTTAAAGATAAATTCTATCATGCAAAGATAAAATAATGCACAACGTGATTACTACAAACATAAAGATCTCAGTCCAGACAGATAAATTACAAGTAATCAAAATTACAAGATCAAGCTGAAGCACTAGTGGCCGCCGAAATCAGTAGTTCAGAAGCATGAGCTTATGACCAGCCGAAGATATAGTCCAGGATGTAGATGACGACGAGTGACAGTGGGTAGAGCATGTACGCCACTATGCAGGTCCAGAGAGGGAAGTTGGTCCGGAAGCTTGTGAAGAGGGCCATGATGAGGCAGACGAGCAGAATGATGAGCACCTCCGACGAGAAGTCCCACGTAAGGTTCCTGATGTAGATGAGCGCCAAAAACACACCCAGGCACAGTGTGTTGTTCATGGTCACACCTCCATATACCTGCAAACGAAGCATCAAAGCCTTTCTTGTCAAGTCTACGTTGCATTGCAGATGGTTTGGGATGCTGAAGATTCACCGTGTCTGTCTGTACCTCAGAGAAAGTGAGTGAGCATGTCCTTTGCTTCTTTCTGCTGGCAAAGATGACCGCAGAGACGGCCTCGCTGGAGTTAGTGGCCAGTGGGAGGGCGACGAAGGAGATGAAGAAGGACGGGATGTGCGTGGCGTTGGAGAAGTTGTGGACAGCGTCAACAAGTGGGTCTGCGAATGCAGCAGCAATGGCAGCGCCCAGAAGCAGGAAACCCACAGCTTTGGCGATGCACCAACCGGAGTTTTCGACGCTCTCCACGGCCTCATCGGATCTGTCCACAAGCAGGTCGTGCTCCTGCTTTGTTCTCTGCAGAATCAAGACAATGTTCTTAAGAGTGGTATCCCTTTGTCTCCAAGGTATACTTCTATCTGAATTGTTTGTGAAATGTGAATCTCCATTGCAAGTTATATACTTTACTTAGCACAAACAAAAAATTTCAGAAAAATATTACTTGCACAAAATGGAATTTTCAGAAGAAAGCCAATATGTGTTTACATCGTTTATCGAACACATTTGCCTTCCTAAGGATCAGGAGTAAGCAAATTACCGCGTGGTAGTCACTGATGAACTTATCCGAGAAGACCCTGCCAGTTGGCATGCTGCGTTTGGCCTCGTTAAGCCACTTCTTCATTCCCTCGATGAACTCTGCCTCTTCTACGGTCTCATTTCCTGACGTGTCAAAATCATCCATGATTTTCTCGACAGCATCATCCCTGTCAAAGTCGACCTCGTCAAAGTTGATCCCGATAATGAGCGCATGAAGCTCAGCTCGGGACAGGGTGTTGCTCTTATCCATGTCAATCATGTGGAACAACCTGCGTATGACCATAGACAAAGGGTTCATGTCATGTTCATGAACGTTCTGCTGGCATTTCAGGACCAACAAAATGTATTAAGCACACACTTCTTTATGATGTCTACATTAGGTGTGCCGTCCTCATTCAGCAGCCGACCCAGTGGTTCCATTTGGGTGGCATGCCTTAGGATCCCAGAGATCACATGCTTGTGCTTTGCGTACGCGAGCTTCCTCCTTTGAATCCAAGGCTGGAAAACCTGATGCAAAATGTAGAATATAACACTGTAAAAATTGATTCTTGAAACACAGGTTTTCCAGTCTTGTCAAAAAAAATTTCAAAGTCGCGTCTTGTTATTATATTCATGAGGCTTAAAATGCCCCTGAAAATTTACCTGATACAAACAGTAGGAGAGTACAAGCAAGAATGACACAATAAGGGCAATCAAGACGGATAGACGCTGCCCATGGTGAGTCTTCAACATTTTTGGAAACTGGGCAATGATAAAGGGAAGAACAGATATTCCCATAATTCGTGCTGCATAGCTGGTTTGCACATCAGTTGAAATACCAGAGCCTGCAGAAAGAAAGTGTGTTTATCTTAGAACAAATAATGAAAAGGGAACCAAGCTTTAGGTTGGTACTTTTTGACTGGAATTGCCACAGTATACATCCTTATACAGAAGCACGCCCAACTTCAAATAAACAATCACAAATGAAACTGTTCTGTATTCCTCCATGGCATGGAAATTGACATTTCACCATTCTACTTCAGGAATTACAGAATTATGAAGAAACAGAATCAGAATACCTACCAGTCAAGCTGAATCCCTTATTATCCTGTGTATCAATAGCAACACCATTTGGCCCAATGTCACACTTGCCAACAACGACACAAGTTCCCCAAAGCACAGTAAGAAGAAATACGGTTGAACCAGCAAGCAGACCCATTCCTATCAGGACCTGACTTTGTGCAGTCTCTCTACTCCCGGAGAGACCAGATACTGTAAATGTAATGGAACAAGCAGATCAGAATTCTAGCTGGAAGCGTACATGAAGCATAGTTTGCATGACATGAATATCGGTACAAGTGTACAGCTGCCTCGAAACAATTTATCAGTACACCAGTAATAGCTTCGTAATTGTAGCATATAGACCAGAATAATCTGTTTTGAGCATCGTGTGAATGTGTGATAGACAAAATCAATATTCACATGATATATCATGCTATTGTAAAAATATGTGGCTTACAGCTTAAAAGGACAATAAAATATAATTTACAAAGCAGAAAAAATGTAATGTGACTAATGTGGTGTTGTACTTTTCTTGTGTTGAAACGAGAAGAATGAATTGATCAGTGTAGTCGTATCTTATGAAAGGGTGCTCTGCCAAAATCTGCATTAAAGTCTCTGTCGGCCAGTACTACGTCAGAGACTCACAGTAGTATGCAGATCTCATTGATCAGTGATCACGATTCTCGATAGCAATTTTGGCGACCATGTTGTGCAGTAAAATTTCGCAAAGAAAGTCCAAATCCGCGCCATTGTACTAACGCATAGAAACAAAGAGTTATTTATTTTCACATTACTGGTAATTATTACATAGAAGTTGACAGCATATTTCGCTGAGTAAGCTTGCCTATAATCTCTAGAAAATCCAGATCCTTCATGATGCGTGTAAGTAGCCAAGATAACGCACAAGGATCATGGTAATGCTTATAGATTTTTTAAAGCCATAGTAAAAAGAAAATACTTTTATGTCAATTAAAATGTAAAGTAGACTAACTAGTCAGTAGTGTGCTTTTATGCTCTTTTTTTTTCAGATAAGATGTTCTGCAACTATCTCCAATAGGAAGAGTCGCAGAGAATGCACGGAGAGCCTAATTTCTCCAAACTGATTTTAAACTACAGAATAAAGAATCCTCTAAGAAAACAAAGAGGAAAGCAAGAATTCATGAGGTCCCCCTTTTTTGGCATAAGCCGCATAACTCAAAATCAAGAAGGACAAGATCTGAAATAAAGGATCCCAATTGCAGATATTTTAAGTAGCACTCTCATTATCAGTAGAATACACCAGATACATGCTGGCAAAAGAACACAACAAAGATAACGGGAAAATAGCAAAGCAAATCGAAGTATCGAACAGATCAGCTAATCAAATTATACGCAGCTAATAGAGAACATAAAGGTCAATTATGCAAAGAAGATAAACAAGGAACACTGAAAAGAAAAGGGAAAGGGTCAAAAGACCAGAGACACCCACTAGGGGAATTTCAGCAAGCTAACAACTGACACATCTCAAAGAAAGTTCCCCTAAAAAAACATCTCAGAGAAAGCCAAGAGCTCAGTAGTCAGTACTCAGTAGAGCTAAAAATCCTGGTAACAAACAGAAGGTTTCCCATCCAATCACTAAGACTGCAGATCTGAAGGGCATAATAAAAGGAGTAAATGATTTTGTTCTGCATTTAAACGCTGTTTCGTAACACATGTAGTTTAAACATCCACTCGGAGCTTGCATAAGAAGAAAAAATTTCCACTGCTGCAGTGAGAAAGAAGCAAGCTTTGCAAAGACCTCGCCATGAATGCGAGCAGGGCAAACCGAAGGAATACTTCACAATTCATTAAAGAATAAACAGTATTTTTAGCATCAACGAATTAGCAAGCAAAGAAGAGCTCACCGAGGACGAGGAGCGTGTCGGGGAGCGCGCCGAGGATGGGGAGGAGGAGGCCGCCGACGAGCCCTGGGCCCATGATCTCCAGCAACAGCTCGCTGCCGGCCGACAGGTACGTGGCCGCCTTGAACATCAGGAACCCGTAGGCGAGCACCAGGAAGAGGTTCCCGAGCACGGTGGTGGTGCAGGGGAGGAACCCGTACGACTGCTCGCACTTCTCCGCCGCAGCGGCCGCCTGCGACTGCGACGGCGATGATGACGAGGAGAGGCGTATCACGGGGGTGGATAAGGCGCCGGCCGGCGAGCCGTCGGAGATGAGGCGGCCGTAGGCGGCGGCGCACAGGAGGCAGAGGAGGAGGGGGACGAGCGGGAAGGGGCGGCGCTGCCGGCGAATGGTCGCCATTCCGGCGGAGGCGGGGGAGGTGTGGCGCGGGCCGCGCGGCGGTGGTGTTTCCTTTTTTTGCTGGGAAGGGTGGGTGCGCGTAGCTTTATATATGCTGCGATCTGAAAGATTTTTATTTTGTATTCTTTTTTTTCGTAATTGTTTTTTTCTTATTTCCATTTTCGGGATTAATGGCGGGAAAAGGCCGCTCGGTATGGGAAGGGTCGGATGATCGGATCGCGCTTAACATTCTTTAATGTAGTTATATTATATTGGAGCTCACAAGAGGATTGCAATAACGATTTTTTTTTGAGAAGGGACATTTCATTACTGGGGTAAAAGACCCAAATGATTACAGAGCGGACCTCCGAAAAAAGTAAAAATACAATGAAGTTCAAACAAGGCCCATCTGGCACTATTGTTCCGATGTCCCTCTTCACGACGGCCACCACTGCCGAGAGGATGCACGAAGACAAACCGGCAGGCATGCCGGCAGCGTCTCCTCCAAAGACCAAACCACCTCACGAGGGAGAACAACCCGTGGAGGCCTAGAGAACACGGTAAGACCTCAAGGACCTCAGACAACTGCTTCGCTGCCTTTATCAACGAACTGTAGCACAAGGAGGCCTCACCGATGGCTGGAGGAAGCTGGTTGCGAGCGCCACCAATCCCAGGGGAGAAGTAAGCCGGGTCATGAAAGCCTCGTTGTCGTCGCCGCCCCAAGCACTGGCACAGCCGCAGAGAAAGACAGCGGCTAGGGTCTCCGCCCCATGTCCGCAGCACGGTCCGCCACACCGGACCAGAGGGATACCTCCGTGGGGAACGCAAAGCAGCGGCCCCCTCCTTCGGCTTCGACCACGTCGGAACCCAGAGAGAGACACCGAGCCAATTTATTGCCGCCAGGTCCGTAAGGGAACCCGGTTCAAAAGCCCTAAGGCAGCCACCACCGGCAGCATGGAAGGAGGGACGGCTCCACGCTGCCTCGGCAGGCACGCACCCTGGAAAACCGCCATCCACCATCGCCGCCGCCACTGCCAACACACTTAAGTTCACCTCCGAAGGATCGACTTGGCCAATCGGGGGTGAAGACCAACTCCGACATCTCCCCTCAATCGCTGGCGTCGCCGTCAACCAAGAGGAGAATGTAGGAGACCAAAGGACCCCTGGACACGGCGCCATAGCCGAATCCCGGCGGTAGACCTAGACCCTACTAACCCTAACCCTAGACTACTAGCACCGGACCTCCCACCACCAACCCCCGGCCAGCCGCCGCCTCTAGCCCCCAGTGGTCCAGATCCGCCGCTCGCCACTGCCAGAGGCGAGGGGGTGACCAGATCTGGGCACACAAGGACTGCAGAACGGAGAGAAAAGGGGAAGGAGATGGAGAGGGCGAGCACCTGGAGGAGGAGGAGGAGGGGAGGGATGAGGGAGGAGAGCCGGGGTCCCCCCTCTCGCATCTCCGGCGAGGACGCCGGAGAGGGAGAGAGGGGCCCGGCAGCAGCGGCGCGCCCGCGGAGCCTTCTCGCCTGCCCGTTCGCGAGAGCGCTATCGAGAGAAAAAATTACCAGAGCGTAATGTTTAGTTGGCCCGGATTGCAATAACGATTGGGACACTCTTCAAAAAATAACTACTGTGATCTACAAATAACTTGGAAATATCTAGAGGGCGTGCGCTTCCAAAGTAGGCCGTCTATGTGATTCGCATTTCTGATCTGATTTTGGTTATGGCTAAAAAAATAAGAATCTTCAAAAAAGATATGAAAAAACTGTGAAACAAATTTCAAATCCAATAGTAGATAGGTAGGTAGAAAAATTACTAGATAGCACTGAACTTACTTTTTTTTAGATCTTTTAGTCCACAACCTGAACGGGTCTTCGGGTTGTGGACTACTTAGTAAAACATTTAAAATATGTTTTCGATAATAACAAATTTTTGAAACCGAACCAAACCAGGAATAAAAAAAAGGACCTTAGTTAATTTTTTTTCAATTGTACTAAATTGACATACTATCAATGAAGAGATGGTTCATCTTTACTTAAATAAGATCAATATCAAAACAATAGAGGATCAAATAAATGCATTGGAACAACTCCTTTCTCACTCCTATCTCTCTAGCCTCTCGCCTCCATCCCTCTAATTAAAACCGCCTTGGACGCCACCGACATGGGAGAAGGTAAGAGCAGTGGCATTTCAGTGCACCCAAGAGGATATTGGGGTGGCGGTGTCTGCAGTAGTGACACCGTGGACCGTGGTGTCCACAGGAGGAAGTGAGGACGGTGGTGACAGACATGGGAGGATGGGGCAACGCTGGCTGATGCAGGAGGTGGGAGTGGGGGCATCCGACGTGAGAGGGGAAGGTCGGGGCAACGAACAACGTAGGAGGAGGAATTGAGGATGGCATGTGGCACAAGAGGAGGGGATCAAGGCAACGATAGGTGCGGGAAAGCAGATGAATGAGTGGAGAGGCGGTGAGGAAGAGAAAGCGAGAGGGAGGAAGTGGATGAGGGGGCTCGCTGTCAAGGGGGAAGGAGGAAGCGGAGGCTGCCCTAGCCCTCTACTCTCTGCAATGAGGGATGAGGGGGGAAGAGATTATGGAGAAAAAAAAAATGGCCACGTGAACAATTAAAGTACATAAAGACATAAAGACATGTTTGAAAAATTAAAGTACTAAATCAGTGCTTTTGCAATACCACGGGAACTTATCACGCCCAGTTTTGTGCCCAGGGACCAATTTGATACTTGTGCGATAGTCCAAGGACAAAATCAATACTTTCTCAAAAAATATATATATGTACACAATGTGAAACAAGTGGAGTGGAACTTGTATATGAACTTGTATGCGAACAAGTGGAGTGGAACTTGTATATGAACTTGTATGCGAACAAGTGGAGTGGAACTTGTATATGTTGAATTATGCGGACTTGTGGTTTGGAACTTGTATGTGAACTTGTATGCGAACAAGTGGAGTGGAACTTGTATGTGAACTTGTATGCAAACAAGTGGATTGGAATTTGTATATGAACTTGTGCATTGCAAAATTATGCGGTTGTGTTGAATTGTGGAAATGTGTGGATTAGAATGTGTCAAAATGTCTATTGCAAATGTTCAATGTAGACTGGAAATGTGTGGATTGAAATTTGAAAAATAGGGCTGTAGGAAAAATTTGGCAGCTGGAATGCTCTAGTATTTATGTCGGCTAGCCTAGCCGACGTAAATACTGGAGCTACGCGGGGCCGATCGGCAATGCTCCAGTATTTACGTCGGCCAGCCTGACCGACGTAAATACCGTAGATGCCACGTGGGTCTTTCCCGTGCCGTGCCGACCTGTATTTATGTCGGCCCAGCTGGCCGACGTAAATACATGCGGTGCCACGTGGCGGTTTGTTGTTTTCTGTGGAGGCCATATTTACGTCGGCTCGGGCCGACGGAAATAAGCGAAGGTATTTACGTCGGCCACGGCCGACGTAAATATGCGAGCCACGGCGACGCCCTCACCCGACTAGAAGTGTTTACGTCGGCCTAGGGGCCGACGTAAATAACTCTTATTTACATCGGCCGCCGACGTAAATATCGTTATTTACGTCGCTTTATTTACGTCGGCTTATTTACGTCAGCATGCCGACGTAAATAGCTATTTCCGTCGGCTTTCGTGGTATTTACGTCGGCTTCTAGCCGACGTAAATAAGTCAGATTCCTGTAGTGCACGTGGACAACCACGGTAGTCAAAACTATCCACAAAGTCATGTTGACAAATTAAAGTACTAAATCAGTGCTCTTGCAATACCACAGAAACTTATCACGCCTAGTTTTGTGTCCAGGGACCAATTTGATACTCGTGCGATAGTCCAAGGACAAATCAATATTTTCTCAAAAAAAATATATATGTACACAATGTGAACTGTATTGATGTTGCCCAACAATATATACCTTTTCTTTATAACAGCTCAATAATAACTAAAAAAATTCTAACACAAAAAATTTCAATAGCATTATCTTATTCGCGTTTCTTTAATGATATAATTGCCACCAGCACGACAACAACTCGGTATATATTGCTTCTTTAAAAGTGAGGGCCTCAAGTGAAAGAAAAGGTGAAGGTTTTGTTTACCCGTAAACCACCCAATAAACCATTTGATGGAGAGTTTTTCTACGCTATGAACTGCATATTGCAAATAAAAAACTTACTAATAAAGATCGTGCTGACTACTACTGCGTAGTGTTCCAGCAAAAGTAATCGATCCACTCGCAGGTGCATAACGCAGAACGGAAGTACGCAAAGGCTGCAGCCGATGGTCCCATGCTACCAGGAGGTGAGATCAGAAGCAAGTACTTTTTTTTGACATTGTCACTCATCTTTTTTTGACGTTTTGCAGCCGATGGTCCAAGTACCTTCAGACCTACCGACCAAGGCAGTTGTTGTGCCAGGATGGCCCACCTTGAGCTAAATGTGAGATCTCAACTTGTGCCACGAATCGTGGGTAATGCAGCGTTGATGCCGTGTGCACATCCGGTACCCATTTATATTAACATTTATTTAAGACGTTTTTAAAAAAACAATCTTTTTTAGAAAATAGCGTCTAATTTGTTGATGAACTATGCTTGTTGTGTTAAATTGCCCTTTGAACCTATATATTGAGTTAATTTGGTTCTTAAATCAGCAAAATCTAATCAAAATGGTATTAAAACAGCTTTTGCAATTTATATTGTCTACAAGTAAAACATTGATCAATTTGCATGACAGTAGGCTGTATGGCACACCCTACACGCTATGAGAGATGAGCATTGGAGAGCAACTCCAACACCCCGCTACTTTCCTCAGATTTAAGGGAAAGGAGTCCCCGAATCACTTCAACAAATATGTTGAAAAATTAAACGTAGAATCCAAGGTCTGGTTACACACTCATGTGTGTACCAGGTTCTATAAAGGGAGATTTCACTGAGTTAGAGCCAACGGAGCTGAGGGACATGAGAGAATTTGTTAAGGTGTAGGACTCCAAGGCCACCGTGCGCAAACCATGTGCCAATTGGCATGGCATTGACTGCTAGCTGCCACAAAACTGCCACGCCAAAGCTAGGCCCGTCTAATTGTCAATATGTTTGAGAACCGACTGAGGTGGTGCAATGACCAAGAGTAGGTAACTCGATAGAGCTGTGAGAACCGCTTTCAGCAGGGTAATTCTGACGCCCTCCGACATCATTGGGCCACGCTCGTTGATGAAGGATTGGAAGTGGACAAGGTGGGGCTTCTTGATTAATAGGGGAAGGACAAGGCAGTTCATCGGGAATGTCAAGCGACGATCCAACAGGTTAGCTACAATCGAGTCTGGGTCAAGACCTTCGTATCTTATGGAGACTATCTGACTCTTAGACAGATAGTGCTGAAAATTGTATGGTTGAAGAGTGGAACTGAAAATTTCGTTCTCCTCTGCCCCATGGTTTGGATGCAAATATTTAGTCAATAAATGACTAGAATGTTTCTATGATAAATTAAAGGGAAATTTGTGCCCGATGGTTTGCTTGCAAATATTTAGCTAAAAAGAAAAAAAATCTATATTACACATTAAACTATTGCACTTCGTCTATCTACCCACTAGACTATAAAACCACGTATTCTATCATGCAAAACCGTGAAAAAGGTGCTAATAACCCCCACAGTGGTTTTCGGGCAGTTTTGCCCACGTGGCGGATGAGTTGGCTTGTAGCACATGAGGTGGCGGTAGGACCTACATGTAAGTATATACCTTCTGTTATCCCTCTCTCTTCTCTCCTCTCTCTTCCCTCTCTATCCTATCTCTCGGTCGCACTCAATTCCCTCTTCCTGCCGGCTACCTCTCCCCTTAGCCATCATCGTCGCCTCGCTAATCCTGACTGCGTGCCGCCTCTCCTAGCCTCGCATTGCCTCCTTTCCTAGTCATTGTCGCCACCACCCTAGCTCCCCCGTGCCCACACGTCGCCTCCCTCCTCCTAGCTTTTGGTCGTGCACAGGCCGCTGTCGCGCACAGGCCTTGGCCCCACTGCCAAGAGGTTGCCAAGCACATGCTGCCGCTACCTCACCCACATCACGCCCTCACCTAACCACACTCCTCTACCACGCTCTACGCACGCATTAGAGGCCGATGTATCATGGTGGTGGTCATCTGCGTTGCGTCTCCATCTTAGTAGATGAGAAGATAGCGGAGGTGTGGCGCCGATGAGAAAGGAGAAGGGAGGGAGGCAACACCGATGGCTAGGAAAGGAGGTGTGTCGCAGCAAGGGCAGGGGATGGAGGTGAAGGTGCAGCTGTGGTGAGGATAGAGACAGAAGCGGTGACGAGAGAGTCAAAGAGAGGAGAGAGGGGAGAGAAAAAGGAAGAAATGATTAGAGAGGCTTCCAAGTAGGCCATGCATTTTATTTTTACTCATTTTCTTGTATTTTTTGACTAGACTGCCATCTCACCCTGCACGTGAGAAACCATCCAAAAAACCGATGTGGGGTGTTATTCGCACCATTTTTTTGGTTTTTGCACAGTGGAATACTTGGTTTCAGAGTTTAGGGAGTTAAGTTGGCAAAGCATCATAGTTTAGGGTATAAAATAGACTTTCCCGTCAAGAAATAACTAAATTATCCTCGAAGGCTTGAATAAAATAAGGAATTCTAAATTAGAAGCAAACGAGGAAAATGGTTTTAAAGCAGGCACAAATTGTTTCATGTTAGAAAAAGGTCTGCTTCAAGAAGATAAAAGCGTTTAGATTCTAGAACATATGGCTTTTAATAATTAAATACAATGCTATAAATGCTTTGAACCAGGAGCAGACCCTCCATGCATGAGGACTGGTGGGTCTCGGCCCCATCTAAAATTTCAGAGCCTATTTATATCTAGTTAAAGTATAGATCAAATTTTTTTATGTTTTGGATTGCGATGGGGCTGATGGGTGGCACAGTGTTGATAATTTGAATATCTAATAGATGTGATCATGAACTTATGTGTTTATTATTGCCGTGCTCGTATAATTTACCTAATTTGTAGAGTATTTGACTATCAGTAGATAAAGTAGATTTTAAACTTACGCAACTACCACCTCTGGTCATAAAAACAAATCGCCGTTGACTTTTGGTCATGTTTTGACCATTCGTTTTATAATTATAAGTGCTTCTTAAAGTACCTTCAATGATAAAACAAATCACAATAAAATAAATGATAGCTTACATAATTTTTTGAATAAGATGAATGATTAAAGGTGTGTGATAAAACAAATCACAATAAAATAAATAATAACTTACATAATTTTTTTAATAAGATGAATGATTAAAGGTGTGTCTAAAATTCAATGGCGACTTGTTTTTATGGTCGGAGTTAGCACATTTTCGCATCCCCCGCGGCCTTTAACTCGACTAACATAGACGAACGACGAACCGACACGAGTACGTAGTTCCTGTACTCTAGTTCACTGACCGGTCAGATCTGGATTCTGGATGTTCACACAGGCATGTTTAACTACCTCCATTACTCCAATGTGGCTACGTCCACGCCACAACCTACTGTGGCAAGTTGACACCTGGTCGCTTTCCAACAAGTTTCCAACGTAGCCAGGCCTCTGCGACCTTTCTGCATCGGAACTGATCTGTTTCTCACGGACAGCAATTAGCGTATGGGCACAGCTTAAACAATTAAGCATTACAAAACGATCACTTGCTTTGGAAGGAAATAGCTTGTGACTCGCAGCTTTAGATAAAGGGATTCGGATTCTTAACACTAATCAGTGTTGTATCAGCGGAGCCTCCGCGTTTCACGAAAAAAGAATCCCGTGCTTTATTAAGCAGAGTCGGGTAATACCTTTCGTATCATCATCTTAGCTCATTTTTTTCCTCTTTTATCAGCCTATGTACCATTAGCGAAAACTTTTTAAAAATTTATATAAACATTCACAATTTTTTTAAAAAATAGTGATAAGTATATGACATTCTGAATGTCCATTTTTAAGTACTTTTAAGATGAATCTTCTACATTTAAAACATTGTATGTGTACATTTAGCCTTAAAACTTTTTAAAAAACCATTGCTTAAATTTTAAAACTTTTTCAAAAACTTTTTAAGATGAATCTTCTACATTTAAAACATTTTAAAAAAAATTTAGACCTTTTTGGTATGTTTACATTGCTTAAATAAAAAAAATTATCAACAATAACATTTATAAGATAATATTCAAGTAACTATGATAGCAAATAAGAAAATAACAACTAAACGAGGGCACCTAATAGGTTATCGATTATGCAATATAATATAAAATTTTGTCCGTTTATTAAGCCTGACAGCTGGAGGTCACTTAGATACGTAGCGCAAACCCCGTACTACTGCGTTCCAAATACGTCTTTTATTAATAAGGCTGTTCGTAATCATGATACTGCTGAATCGAAGATTTTGAAGAAGCACTGATGTTATTTTATCTAATTGTACTAAAGAAACATCTGCTAAAATATATTGTGTACTTTAATCAGCAGCAATACACTTTTATATTACACTTTGAGAACATTTGCTTGCAAAATTGCTGTGCACGGTAAAGATTGGCTGTTCATGCAAATTATAATGGACATAGAGAAAAACTAAATAGAAGCTCACAATTAAATAGGACAGATACAAGTAAATTATTTAGCAAAACTTTACCGCATACTAATGAACCTCTTAAGGAGGTTAGACCATCTGGCTAATCTAAATCATTAATCTCCATGAAAAGGTGATTGACGTAAAAAGGATTGAAATTTATTGATCTCATGTACCAGAGATTGGGATTCCATTTTAAATCATAAAAAATTATAAATTCAAATTTTGAAAGGTTCGATCCAAAATTCAATTTCAGAAATTCAAAAATTGAAAACCAAAATCTCAAATTCAAAATTTGAAGAATCCCAATCTCCGATACGATAGATCAACAAATTCAAATTTTGAATGGTTAGATCCAAAATTCATATTCAAAATCTAGAAATCAAATGTAACAATTGAAAATTTCAAATTCAAAATTCAAAGAATCCCAATCTTCTATATAAGATACCGATCGATTTCTTTTTGTGTGGGCTACTCTCTATGGAGACAACAATTTAGATTAGTCAAATAGCTCTTAGGGGTTCATCGGTACATGCTATGAAACTCCAATTATTTATAATAAATCGCAAGAATAGGGTATCATCCTATAAAAATTCTAGAGCAACCTTACGATACATTTATAGAGGTAGTATTTGGCGATAGTAAATTTTATAACTTCTTTAATTTATGGGGTTATAAAAATATGGGAATAAGAAACCACAAGATTGGGATACCTTGGCATGTTTGAATCACGTAGGAAAGAAAACCTGAGAAACTGTAGGAAAGAAAAACAGAGGAACCGTTCAAAAGGTGTGTACTATTGCTCATAGAAAAAAAGGAAATACAAGACTAAATGTTAATTAATCAAAAATAGTGCGGGGAGAAGAAGAAAGACTCCATTGCAATTTTCAAAGAAATTTTAACACGGACTGATCTCATGCTAGAAATCCTCCAAACCTTGAAGGCAAAAAATCTTATCCTATAAAATTCCTTTGGAATCAAATAAATCAAACACTTCGATGGATTTTTTTTCTTCCAATTTTTTTTCTTTGAAATTCCTTTGAATAAAAGATGCCCTTAGATCCAACCATCTAACCCACACCACTCAAATAATCAAATGTAGTGTCATACAAATCATAGGTGATTTGAACCGTAGATCGAGAGGCTCATATTGTATCTAATATACCATAAAAGAGCTCAAATATTAACCATGACCGTACAAATACTTTCATAAAATCGTATTATTATTATTGTTATTGTTAAGATTCTAGCTCGGACTGGATCTTGCCTTCATTCCTTTAACAAAATGTAGAAGCTGGATGTAAATATTTCAGGGGCTAGGCCGTCCGTCCGTGTGACCTTCTCAGTTGCAAAAACTTGCCATTTACTTCCTTTTTTTTTTCCTTTTTAAAGTTGCCACTGTATCAGCGCGTTAAGCCGTTGAAACGGCGGGCGGGGCAGTTGTACTCATCAAAAACATGCTGACGTTTATTCCTCACTGCAAAAAATTCCAAACACAACACAGCAAGTGGGAAATCCGATAGTTCGAAAAGAGGCTAAAACGACCAGCTCCCACAGATTTGCTGGTTTGATTTTTTTTCTTAAAAAAAAAACTATGAACAAGATCTACTTATTAGCTTTGTTCCCTTGTCCATTTGCACTCTGTCGGCAGGGACATCGCCGAGTGGCGATCCATGCAATTGTACCTTAATCATGTGAACAACGCGTGTCCGCGGAGCCAATCCGAAACGACTGGGCCGGTGAACCGCACGCGGGATATACGCGTCGAGGGATATAATAAACCATAGATAGTGACTGAGATAAGGGTTTACGTGTCCTTTTCCTTTGCACATCAACACCAGAGGACGAGAGCCGTACATGGAAATAGATCCTGAACCGGCCACTTGCGCGCCACTCGCATGAGCTGCCCTGATGGAACCCAGGCAGCGGTCAAGGGAGCCATTTGGTTGCCCCGAAATGGTTCAATTTACATCTAACAAGGACAGGTATACTTCCCTTCAGGCCAAAAAAAGAAAATAAAAATGAGGCATGTACGCTCCATTACTCCATATACGAACCCAGACGGGATCAACCTCAACGAATTAAGGATGTGGAAACTTCATGGCAACAACGTGGCTGAAGTTAATCCTGCCATTGTGAGAAGTGAAAAAACATGACTAGCTAAACCGACTACCAAGCTCTAGCCTTTTTAGGCTTTCTCCAACAAGGTCCCCTAAAGCTTCCAACAACATCCCTCAAAGCATCTCCTAATTCAACGGAGAGGAGAGAGGAACCGTATACTTGGGGGAGCTCTCTCCCTCCTGTATCGCCAACATCTGCTGCTCCCGCGCCAGATCGAAAGAAGCGCTGCTCCCGGCTCCTTGCAGGTACCACCCGCCGCCCACCTCCTCTGCGCCACCGCCGCCATAGCCCTACTCCTCTACCTCCGCCCGCCTGCTCTGCGCCGCCGCCGCCCACCTCCTCTGCGACGCCGCCGCCCCGACTCTTGCTCCGCGTCCATCTCCCTCTTCTTCGGCCCGGGCCCCCTCCACCTGCGCTTCAAATCAACTTAGCAGCACGATGAGATCGCTTCAGTTCTTGGGGCTACGAAAAGGATTAGTGTCGGAGTCATCCAAGAACACGATTGCTGGTGTATTGAGTCTATGGTGCTTGACTTTTAGTTTTCTTGGTACATTGGCGATGCATAGTTTTGACTGAGTTAAGATTTACAACTGCCCAATCGATGTAAACATCAGGTGATCAGAGCAAGAACCTGAGAGATAGTGCTACTGAGAGCTGTTGGTGTGATGAATCGATAAGGCTTGTGCTCCCTTTTTATATTGGATATTGGTGCACATATCCACAAAACAATTGAGAGAGAGAGATGTATAAATTATATGGATTTATGTATGTATGTATGTATGTGTGGATCAAGCATTAACTTGGGGACACTTCACCATAAATAAAATTATACCAGGAGGTTAAACCATTAAGATATGCAGGCTATGTTTAATCTGAGATCAAATTTTAGTATTTGTGATTATGTATGATATACACATCTACCATTTGTTTGTAAAGAAGTATCATAACATACAGGTTCCAAAAAGTGCCTTTTTAATTTGTTTGCTTTTGACTTTTATACAAGTTGATGGATTCATTCTTGAGCAGTCTACATGAGGAGTCGAAGGCTTTGGGCAAGTCGGAATCCCATGTTTTGCCCAATTTCAGCTATGCAGGTGAGTCAGGCACAGGGGATACCCCTGTCGATAAGGCACTGTTAAGAAGATGAACACGAAGACGAAGTTGGCCAACTTTGGTGTGGAGGAAGACTTGATCCTCATATCATCTTGGGTTAATGTGAGCATGGACCCGATCATCAGTACGGGGCAGAAAGAGTCATTATGGAAAACCATAGCAGAAAACTACTACAAAAAATGAGGTGAGTACCCGGGAAGGAGCCAGAGGAGTGTAAATGGCCGTTGGGATTTCATTAAAGAGCACGTCAACAAGTTTGCGGGATACTATCAGCAAATGTTGTACGAGAATCAGAGCGGCCTCACCGATATGGATAGGGCACCTATTGTCCCTCACTCTATGTTCGTACTCTTAAAATTCCTATTTTTTGACATAGACATGATTGTTGTTTGTTTGAAACTGTAGACATCGCGTGTCCACACTCTATACATGTCCATGGAGGGGAAGCCTTTCACACTGTCCCATTGCTGGGAAGTACTAAAGAACGAAGAGAAGTGGATAGATTTGTATGACAAGACAAATAAGAGAAACGACAACATTGCTGATGACCCTACTACAGACGCCTCCAAGAATGTCCCCATTGATGTGGAGGCTACTAGTGACGACATAAGAGGCCGATGGGTTGAGATGCTGCCAAGGATTCAAGGAAGAGAGCTGCATCGACCTCATCGACTTCTGCTGAGTACATCTCCAATATGAAGGACATGCACGTTGAGAGAATGACTGTCATGCAGAGGTCAGCTGAAGCGAAGGAGACTAGACTAGACAAGATGCCATATATTGAGGAGAAGAAGGCAGATGAAATTAATGCGCACAATGCTAGGATAGCTGCGATCGAGATGGAGAGATTGGAGATGAAGAAGCAAAGGGAGGACGAGCGCATACTTGCTATCAACCTTGATCAGTGCAATCCGGCGCAGAAGGTTTACTACCGGTCGATGCAGGAAAAAAATTATCACCCACATCCGCGGCAATGACAAATGATTGCCTCTGCTATGATCTGCATTCATTTCATTTGTAATGGTTCACAATACTATCATTTATCTACTATGTACCCTACAACATTTTGGCTTTATGTTTTATTGTGATGAAATGCATACAATTATTCATAAGAATTTTATATTATACACCCTGCAATATTTAGGCTTCTGCTGAATCTTGATTAAGCTAGCTTCCAATACATAGATCGATATCTTGATTGAGCTAGCTTCCAAGAATCTTGATTAAAACATAGCTTGCAATACACATATTTCATCTACTCCCTCCGGTTTGAATTTATATGTCGTTGTAGCGTTTTGCCTATTGAACGAAAAAAATTTGTCGTTGGAGCCTGCTGTTGTTAAACTCGTACGTTTCCAACACAAAAAAGCCTAGCACCATATGGAGAACGTGGGAATCAAACCCTGGTTCCACCAGTTTGGGGGTTGGTTTCTCAGCCAACTGAGCTATGGACTTTTACCAATGATCCTAGCACTTGAAACTAATTAAGGTCTTGGTATGTGAGATTTTGTCTAAAACAACAAGTAATATCAAACTGGAGGGAGTGTTATATATGCATGCAGAGAAAGAGACGCAGAGAGAGATGTAGAGAGAGACGTGCGTATAGGCGGCAGCAACAGGCAGTACATACGCACAGGAGGGGAGCGCGCGACTCTTTTTCCTAGCGGCGGCGGCAACACAATTCCCAGGGCAGTGGCAGCTGTATTTAGTTGGATAGAGATCACTTTTAGAGATTATTGTTGGAGACATGTTTGTTATAGGGGATGGATTTTTTTAAAGGAAACCCCTATATCAAGCTATAGGGGATCAAATTTAAGGAGGGCCTTGTTGGAGAGAGCCTGAAGCCCTGTTGACCCAACCGAGATGCACTAAACTTTATCTGCACAGTTAGCTCAAATTAAGGAATCGTTGCCTTTTGTAACGCACTGCTTATGCTCCTACTTCACAGCATGTCGACGACTTTGTGATCCATGAAGTAGCACAACATGATTCAATATTGAATTTTGAAATGACTAAGAACACTCGCCAGCAGGCAAGATATGATATCCAAGTCAAGATTACAATTGGGTGTCCTTGTAATTTGAAGCAACTTTAGCTTCCTTACCTGGCGATCCATGCAATTGTACCTTAATCATGTGACCAACGCGTGTCCGCCGAGCCAATCCGAAACGACTGGGCCGGTGAACCGCACGCGGGATATACGCGTCGAGGGATATAATAAACCATAGATAGTGACTGAGATAAGGGTTTACGTGTCCTTTTCCTTTGCGCATCAACACCAGAGGACGAGACCCATACCTGGAAATAGATCCTGAACCGGCCACTTGCGTGCCACTCGCGTGAACTACCCTGATGGAACCCAGGCAGCGGTCAGCGGGGCCATTTGGTTGCCCCGAAATGATTCAATTTACATCTAACAAGGACAGGTATACTTCCCTTCAGGCCAAAAAAAGAAAAAAAAAATGAGGCATGTACGCTCCATTACTCCATATACGAACCCAGACGGGATCAACCTCAACGAATTAAGGATGTGGAAACTTCATGGCAACAACGTGGCTGAAGTTAATCCTGCCATTGTGAGAAGTGAAAAAACATGACTAGCTAAACCGACTACCAAGCTCTAGCCTTTTTAGGCTTTCTCCAACAAGGTCCCCTAAAGCTTCCAACAACATCCCTCAAAGCATCTCCTAATTCAACGGAGAGGAGAGAGGAACCGTATACTTGGGGGAGCTCTCTCCCTCCTGTATCGCCAACATCTGCTGCTCCCGCGCCAGATCGAAAGAAGCGCTGCTCCCGGCTCCTTGCAGGTACCACCCGCCGCCCACCTCCTCTGCGCCACCGCCGCCATAGCCCTACTCCTCTACCTCCGCCCGCCTGCTCTGCGCCGCCGCCGCCCACCTCCTCTGCGACGCCGCCGCCCCGACTCTTGCTCCGCGTCCATCTCCCTCTTCTTCGGCCCGGGCCCCCTCCACCTGCGCTTCAAATCAACTTAGCAGCACGATGAGATCGCTTCAGTTCTTGGGGCTACGAAAAGGATTAGTGTCGGAGTCATCCAAGAACACGATTGCTGGTGTATTGAGTCTATGGTGCTTGACTTTTAGTTTTCTTGGTACATTGGCGATGCATAGTTTTGACTGAGTTAAGATTTACAACTGCCCAATCGATGTAAACATCAGGTGATCAGAGCAAGAACCTGAGAGATAGTGCTACTGAGAGCTGTTGGTGTGATGAATCGATAAGGCTTGTGCTCCCTTTTTATATTGGATATTGGTGCACATATCCACAAAACAATTCTGAGAGAGAGATGTATAAATTATATGAGATGTGTGCCCCTATCAATTATGTATTTATGTATGTATGTGTGGATCAAGCATTAACTTGGGGACACTTCACCATAAATAAAATCATTCCAGGAGGTTAAACCATTAAGATATGCAGGCTATGTTTAATCTGAGATCAAATTTCTTTAGTATTTGTGATTATGTATGATATACACCTCTACCATTTGTTTGTAAAGAAGTATCATAACATACAGGTTCCAAAAAGTGCTTTTTTAATTTGTTTGCTTTTGACTTTTTTAATTCTTGAGCAGTCTGCATGAGGGGTCAGAGGCTTTGGGCAGGTCGGAATCCCATGTTTTGTCCAATTTCAGCTATACACGAGAGTCAGGCATAGGGGATATCCTTGTCGGTAAGGCACGCGTCAAGAAGATGAACACGAAGACGAAGTTGGCCAACTTTGGCATGGAGGAGGACTTGATCCTCATATCATCTTAGGTTAATGTGAGCACGGACCCGATCATCAGTATGAGGCAGAAGGAGTCATTATGGAAGATCATAGCAGAAAACTACAACAAAAAATGAGGTGAGTACCCGAAAAGGAGCCAGAGGAGCATAAATGGCCATTGGGATTTCATTAAAGAGCACGTCAACAAGTTCGCCGGATACTATCAGCAAGTGTTGTACGAGAATCAGAGCGGCCTCACCGATATAGATAGGGTACCTATTATCCCTCACTCTATGTTCGTACTCTTAAAATTCCTATTTTTTGACATAGACATGGTTGTTGTTTGTTTGAAACTGTAGACATCGCATGCCCACACTCTATACATGTCCATGGAGGGGAAGTCTTTCACACTGTCTCATTGATGAGAAGTACTAAAGAACGAAGAGAAGTGGATAGATTTGTATGACAAGATAAATAAGAGAAACGACAACATTGTTGATGACCCTACTATAGACGCCTCCAAGAATGTCCTCATTGATGTGGAGGCTACTAGTGACGAGCCGCCTCGTAAGAGTCCGATGGGTCGAGATGCTGCCAAGGATTCAAGGAAGAGAGTTGCATCGCCCTCATCGTCTTCTGGTGAGTACGCCTCCAATATGAAGGACATGCACGTTGAGAGAATGACTGTCATGCAGAGGTCAACAGAAGGGAAGGAGACTAGACTAAACAAGATGCTATATATTGAGGAGAAGGCAGATGAAATTAATGCGCACAATGCTAAGATAGCTGCGATCGAGATGGAAAGATTGGAGATGAAGAAGCAAAGGGAGGACGAGCGCATACTTGCTATCAACCTTGATCAGTGCAATCCGGCACAGAAGGTTTAGTACCAATCGATGCAGGAAAAAATTATCGCCCGCATCCGCGGCAATGACAAATGATTGCCTCTGCTATGATCTGCGTTCATTTCATTTGTAATGGTTCACAATACTATCATTTATCTACTATGCACCCTGCAACATTTAGGCTTTATGCTTTATTGTGATGAAATGCATACAATTATTCATAAGAATTTTATATTATACACCCTGCAACATTTAGGCTTATGCGTAATCTTGATTAAGCTAGCTTCCAATACATAGATCGATCTCTTGATTGAGCTAGCTTCCAAGAATCTTGATTAAAACATAGCTTGCAATACACATATTTCATCTAATATATATGCATGCAGAGAAAGAGACATAGAGAGAGAGTCGTAGAGAGAGAGATGTAGAGAGACGTACGTACAGGCAGCGACGGGCAGTACGTACGCACAGGAAGGGAGCGCGCAGCTCTTTTTCCTAGCGGCAGTGGCAACGCAATTCCTAGGGCGGTGGCAGCTGTATTTAGTTGGGTAGAGATCACTTTTAGGAATTATTGTTGGAGACATGTTTGTTATAGGGGATGGATTTTTTTAGAGAAAACCCCTATATCAAGCTATAGGGGATCAAATTTAAGGGGCCTTGTTGGAGAATGGAGACAGCCTCAAGCCCTGTTGATCCAACCGAGATGCACTAAACTTTATCTGCACAGTTAGTTCAAATCAAGGAATCGATGCCTTTTTGTAATGCACTGCTTATGCTCCTACTTCACAGCAAGTTGACGACTTTATGATCCATGAAGTAGCACAACATGATTCAAAATTGAATTTTGAAACGACTAAGAACACTCGCCAGCAGGCAAGATATGATATCCAAGTCAAGATTACAATTGGGTGTCCTTGTAATTTGAAGCAACTTTAGCTTCCTTACCCTTTTTAAGCAAGCTGGGCATAATTTATATCTGAAGAGCAGATACAATGCTCCCTGCTGACTCCAGGTTTGAGGGCCTACCAAATCTAACTGTTCTTTACCTTGCGCTGAAGAGAAGCTCTTGGACTGCCTGTCAGATTCTCCACTTGTCAAAAAAGGTGGAGGCAAGTTCCCATAGACAGCGACCTGTAACCCTTTGTTACAGAAACATTACAACCTTCTCAACCTTCGCTTCCTCCCTTAACTCGATGCTTCGTTTGTTCTAAAAAGACGACAATAATTTTTTGGTTATCATTGATATAGGGCCTCTTTGATAACTTGTTTTAGTTTAGTTTTTGTTGGGATTGCAACTTTTGTTATTTTTATATACACCATTCACTTTATTTTTTGAAAATATTTTTTTTATAACTTTGCAGGGTCTTTCTCAAATATCTCAATAATAATAATAATAATCTACAAGCCATTGCATGGAGTTCTGAAAAAAGCTGACAGACGTAATGCCAACCAATGCCGATTTTTCAATAAAGGGGGATGGACAAAGCAGAGGCAGATGCTTACCCTCTCGTCTGCAATAATAAAAAAAAAGCAGCGATATCGGTGGATGGAATGGTTAACGAGTCAGCTAAATGGAGTACTTCTCTTATTGACAGAATGACAGCTAGATACTTCACTTGCTATGTAACATTTCTAGAGAATCTAGGTTCATGATCATTTAATAACTGAAGTATGTGCCAGATTGGCAGGTGCATGCGGAAAAAAATTATATGGCACCGGTGCCATATAACCTACCATGGCGCCCTCTTTTCTCTCTATATCTCTCCTCCTCTTCCTCTCTCTCCTCTTTCTCTCTCTAGCTCATTTCCTCCCTCTATCTATCTCTAGGTGCAACGGTGGCACCGGGTGCCACCAAATTTCCTTCCGCATGCGGTGCATGAAGTTTTGGCAACATGAGAAACATTCGTCCAATAAATTGCATCAGATGAACCTAACAAACAGTAGAAGCGTTCAGAAGTTGAAAAATAATGTCCACAATTTGTCATGAATTGATTCTCCCATGAGGCCTTGATATACTAAAGGATTGTTTATAACAAGAAATGTCCTGTAAGCTTGTTTTAATTATATAAAAGCATGTAGGTTCCTTTTCATTGGCAAAATCCTGCCACTACCCACTGAGAAACAAAATCTCAGAAAAACAAAGAATATTACATACCAAACCAAAGTTCAGCTCTATTCCATCGAATTAATGCCAAGGATACAAATAAGCATAGTTAGTAGAATAAATAATTACCTTGTTTGTTTCCCACCGTGCAGCTAATATTTGACGATGAAATAAAAGCCACACTGATCAGCATTAGTACCCAGATGAGCTGATAAAAAGGTGGATAGATTAAGTAACAGGGCGGACAAAAAAGTGCAAATATTTAGTCTACTCTTGCCAACAACACCATATAAGACTTTGCAATTAACATAACTATTGAAACCATAGCATTCTTACAATGGAAGCCAAAGACAATTGAGTAAACAAAAAAAATTACCACAAAAGTTAATGGGGAGCTGGATTAGGTGTTCGTAGCTGATAAAAATGTGGTGCAGCTTCAGTAAGCCATGATGATTCAATGGCAATAACATTACGCATATAGTGCTTGTCAGTTGAAACGAGAGACTGGTAGACAACCCACTTTGGATTAACCCTGAATTGTGAAGACAATGTCATGAAGTGTATTAAAAATGTATAAAAAGTAAAAAAGAACAAAATTATCATTACACTCACCTAAAGAGCACAGAAGATGGATGGATGTAAACTTCTTGTGAGGTCCTAATAGTTTTATACATTCCATTCTGACTATATTCCTACATAGCAGAGAGTACCAGCAGGGCCACACAAAAAGTTAAATGTGAACTGCAAGTTGTGTGCTAGCTAAAATAGTTGCTGCACAACAGGATAAATGCAGCATGGTGCAAGAGCACATCAACCACATAATAATACAAATATAGTTCATATGTTTTTCAATGTCAAAAGACAGAAGCTAACTAATTTAGGTTCCAGAATGAAGAACAGGCCAACCTTACTGAACCTCTGCACTACACGGGCACACAACAAAATAAGCACATCCATATATCTCATAAGTATGGCACTTGCAAGATTTCAACACCAAAATATCAACAAAAAAGCCGCATGATTTGTTTATTTCTCAAATGTTCCTTAGCTCTAAAATCATATTCCAAGATTAAAAACTGACTGCCTGACTCTTAACATCAGCATTTTATTAGCTGGAGATCAATTTTTTGAACAAATGGACACAGACATGTTTTTCCCCCATAAACATAAAGCAGTAATACTGTAGCAAAATGTTAAACATGTGTATGAACCAACTCCTCATATTTTGATATCCAATGACTGAACCGTGCCCCTGCAAACCCTGATATTTATTAAAAACTACTCCCTCCGTTAGCAAAAACTGTTAGCGAAAAGAAGTAGCTATTGACTTTTGGACACACGTTTGATCATTCGTCTTATTCAAAAATTTATTACAAATATGTAAAAATATAAGTCATACTTAAAATACATTTAATAATAAACCAAATCACAACAAAATAAATGATATTTACATTAACTTTTTTGAATAAGACGAATGATCAAACATGAGTCCAAAAGTCAACAACGACTTCTTTTCACGAACGGAGGAAGTATTATTGAATGGACACTGTTCCTTTGCCTTGGCCCAAGAGCTAGCCAGCTAGGGAACAACTGACCCGACCATGAGGAGACTTCCCTGAGTTCCAATAGCTGCAGGGCAACCTTCACAGAGAGTGCCAACGGAAGTATGCAGCCCACTTTTAGCACTTAAGACAGTTAAACAAGTACTCAACAACAGTCCTACTAGGGGGTGCCTTGGAAGGTAGGCCATCCCTGATAAAGGTTAAACTTCCATCCTAACAAGTGCCCACCACTAAGGAATGGGCAGCACATGCAATTTCGGTGTTGAGCCTCCAGGGACCAATCCACAGACAAAGATATTATAGGCAAGCATTCAGAAC
>SPJY01029432.1:164759-244967 GCA_005191435.1 Raddia distichophylla | reverse complement strand
ACACACACACACACACACACACACACACACACAAAAAGAAATTAAAAATAGAAATAAATAAATAGCATCATTTGTCATTTGTTCCAGGCCCTTGGCCAGTTGGTTTAGAGCGTACTCATTTGGATTCTCATCTGTAGCTTATACTATCACTTTCAACATTCTAATTATCAAACTATTGTTGTAAAAACAAGACCGCTCATTCGGAATGTTAAGTCTGTTCTCCCAGTGGCCACTTCAACAAAATCCTAGGAGGTTGGATTTCATTCACAATGTTTTTTGGCCGGTCTGGATTGGTATAATCCTATGATCAGATTATTGGCACACCATGAACATTTCAGCTCCAAACCATATAAAACGCTTTTGGGGGGAAGTAAGCCCCGGTTACATGTTGAGATATATGAGAACATCATTCTTCCCTGTAATGTAACATGAGAACAGAATACAGAAAGTGAGCAAATACCTCCAGATGACATGCATTAGCAAATGAACCAGAAATAATGGCCTTTCTAACTGCCTGCAGAATATCGAAACAACAATGCAGTAAGCATAAACACATCAAAGTTTCAGTAACTTGCGGGGGTCATTGCACATACAAAAAAATCCATTCAGGAGGATTTAAATACTTCCAGCAGTAGCATGAGGCAGAAAAGAAATATATGTAGATGATATTGAAGATAACTAATTAAAAAATACAATAGATACATACTAATGGTAGTTTGCATATGTAATCATGCATATGTATCCTCTTTGACAGCGGATATTTCTGCGACAATATCAGATAATAATGATAACATTATTCTTGAGATATCTGAATATTGATACTCATTATCCAAATTGTACATTGTGTTCTTATTCTCCTCGAATGAGGATAATCTATGACAGGTCGGAATCTGGTATGATACTATGCCAATCAAGCTGGATACAGACAGTTTACTCTCCAAAATGCATGAGTACAATACCATGAATTAACAATGTCAGAAGAAATTATCACGACATGTGGATATCTATTGGAAAGGACGCTGGCTCACATGGAAGGAAGGAGGTGAAGCGCTCCAAACTCCTGGTTGGCAGCACGTGGTTAAACCCTAACAGGTTTGGTATGAGCTAGCTCGGGGTGAGCCAACTCATACGCTCTAATACCTGGCCGATGACCGGATCGCAGGCTGCACGACGACGAACTCGTTCGCGGCAGCACGCGATTTAGATAGATTGGCTGTTTTCGGAGCCACCGCCTGAGACTAGTTTTGTCGTATAACTTCGTATAATGTATGCTATACGAAGTTATTACGAAAAAATTATGAAAAAAATATTTTACGAACTCTAAAAAGAACTATTAAAACCCCAAAAAATGAATACAAAGTACTACATCATTTGGCTTATACAAAACAACAAATTTTCATTTCATTTCATTTGAGCTGAAACAAACAAGGCCATACAAGAAAAATATTTCCACTCAGATCAAACAACTGTTGATGCACACAAATATCACTACTATTCTAGTACAAAAGAATGACACGGTGTTATGAAATTAAAACTTCCAAAGAGAAATCAAAAGAAACATAAAATAGATTGAAACTTGAAAGATCCTACCAGCATATCTCTGTCACATGATTTTAGTTGTATGCCGAACCTCTTCATTACCCTGACAAGCTGCTCCCTGATATCAATAACCTTCTTCTGCAGCAAAGAGCAGAGGATGTTGTTCAAAATGAGTATTGAGTATAACAAAGAAAACTATATAGTTTGGGGTATGAACATAATCTTAAGCAAAAAAGATTATGTCCTTGTGCAGTGAACACAGACCAATGCTTGGTAATTCAAAAAGTTCTTGTAGCACCACTGACTAGATTTTCCAGACTGGTGAAACCCTTTATAGATATTCAAAAACGTTACATGGTCTCCCTGTGTACATTCAAGATCATTAGCAAGGACGAAGAAACCAACCAAGAGTAAGCATAATCAAACTGCATACTTCTGACAATTTGCACATGGATGCACAGAAACACACAGGGAAGGAGACTCTCAGATGCGGATAGTGCTGGTCATATGCATTTTCAGGGTGTAATTTTTCATGGTTTTGTTCAGTAACTAGGGGTGGAAAAAAAGCGTAACACCGAACCAAAGTAACCGATTTTTTAAGTTTTTGCATTTTTTTGGTTTTCTGTTTGTTTTTATTTTAAATTTGTTTGGTTTTTCAGTTTCAGTTCAATTTTTAATATGCAGGAACCAAAAAAACCGAAAAACCGATACCCTTGATCACCAGCTCCTCAAATAGCTTGATGGTCCATCCAAAAATACGACAACCAACTGCTTGGCGTCCTGGCCCAACCCAAAAATCCTTAGTAAGGCAATATGGCTGATGGATGGCCCATCTAAGACACCAAACCCTAACTCCAAACCTCCAACTCCCCTTCTCTCCCTAATCCCCCCATTCCAACCGCCACAGGCAGCACCGCCCACATCCACAATCCCCCGTTTCAACTCCCATCTTCTCTCCATTGACATCCTCAAGGCTTCAGCACCATGAATGAGACTTCTTCTTTGCACCCACCCCGCCTGCTGGTCACCAGAGCCACATCCCAAGGCAGCGATGTAGAGTGCAGCCCAAAGGCCGAGGCATCAAGCCAGCAACAAAAGCACTGAGGATCTAGCTAGTAGCAGGATGCACTCAACGAGCTTGGCTGAGGAGGTCCGATGCTTGCAATCTGTGTTGTTTGTTTTCGCATGTTCCATGTTAGTTCTTGACTAGTTCATTTCACATGAAATGGGATCCTGATTGTTCAATTTTTCTGCTTCTCAAAGAAACATAACTCCTTGCTTGCTTGGAATTTTGGTCTATCAATAAACCGAATTATCTGAATTGAAATATTTAGGTAAATTAGGTTCGGTTTTTTTTTATTTTTTCTAGACATTTTCAGTTACCATTTCGAAACTGAATTATTTTAAAACCGAAGAAACTGAATGCCAACCCCTGTCAGTAACACCAATGCTGTTATCAGGGCCCAAAATTCAAACAACAGTAACAAATTTTGAGTTAGCTCAAAACATTGATTGTAGCACTAGCCGATGATCACCAGTATGAGCTTACAAACCCCCAGCCCGTCATAATACATCAAACAGTACCAGAAAAAAAAAACACCTTTCAGTATAATATTAACACGATCCATTGAGGATTTGCCCAAAAGTGATAAAACAAGAGCTGAGCACGATTTGAAATGTGATCATATATAAACTTAAACTAAAAACAAGGATTTTAATGACATGATATTCCTCTATTGTGGTCTATGGGTGTTACATAATGATTGACCACAGTAAGCACCGATACGAGTGTAAACTATAAAGGTTAATATCTAAGTAACATTAGGGTTTCTCGGTAAGCAAAGAATTTTGCCATAAAGTTGATCCTACAAACCTCAGCAGCAGCAAAACGAAGCTTGGCTTCATCAAATTCCTTCTTCACTCCCCTCATAGAAACCCACACAGACTGTATAAATTATTAGTGTCAAAACAATTAGAGGTTTAAAACAATAAAAAAATGAAGGGCATCTGAGGGAGAAATCCTAACTTGAACTGACAGAAATGATGCTATAGTCAATATTTCATCAGAGCATCCAAAATCATTGGCTGACAAGATCATTTTTGAAATCATGGGGTCCTGCGACAAACGAGAATATAGCCTTATTGTACATATCAATCTCTTAACTCCACAATTGGTAAAAAAAAGATGTACAGAAAAACTGGTACAAGTATGAAAGGACAACAGATAATTTTCAAATGCGGTTGGAACATCAGCAATCATGCTCAGCAGCTCAATAGAGTAAGTGTATGTCAGAAGTGATGGCTCAGTAAATTAATAACGCACCATAATTCGGAACCTCATACAAACAAGAGGGTGCAGTAACAACAGTTCAAATTGCTTAATCACAAAGTAAATCAGTATATCATGCCTCTAATCCTATAGGATGTATTTTAAAGTAGTAAAGCATGTATGTCCTTCATTTTTTCTTTCAACATTTGTTTTATTCAATTCGGGGATAATTGTTCTATTAATGTTGATCTGACCTTAATCATGATATAGTCCAATTTTACTTTTGAGAATCTCTAGTTGCATATGACTTAAATGATTCATTCAACCTACAATTAATTTCTAGTGCTATACTTTAGTCTTTTCAACTGGGGGACATATAAACACATCAAGTACTTCATACAAGTTTTTTCTCTTTTTGATGAACTGTAAAAAAACATCAGTTCAACAGATACACAGCAGATTTCTTAGACCAAGTTCCCATACCACTGCAGATCAAGCAGAAAGCAACAAATTCTCAGTGGAATTGGCAGTCACCAGTTTGATCCCTCTAAAGATCTGGCTCTGAGCCAACTTCAGTCAAATTCTGAACTTTTTTTGCATTAGTTTTATGGCTAGGTGCAATTATTCACTAGACATATATCATTAAATATTAATAAACAGTGAAAGCTGAGGCTGACTAGAATGAAAATGCCTAAAGTCGTTCAACCCTGATGTGAACTTAGTTCATGTATTCCACTGGGCCAAATATATTCAAGTACAAGGGAAAGAAAAATAAGCAAAGCTACTATACAATGTACCCTTAAAGCTGAGGCTGACTAGAATGAAAATGCTTCGTTCAACCCTGATGTGAACTTACTTCATGTATTCCACTGGGCCAAATATATTAAAGTACAAGGGAAAGAAAAATAAGCAAAGCTCCTATACAATGTACCCTTAACAAACCCAAACTGAGAAACAAACTGATTTGACTTGGTTACCATGGTGAGACTAACTTACCACTACAGGAAACATGATTTGCTGCTTCAGCTTTTTTAATTAGCTAATTTCAAAAGGTTCGGAAAACTAGATACAAATTTATCAGAACATAGTATTAAGCTACACATACCAGAGGGACCTCAGCAACTTGAAAACCAATAGGTACTGTTAGTTTGGCATCTTCATCAAGGATTCCTAAGGAAAATAGAACTTCGAGAGCTCGAATCATTGCTTCTGGTGATGGAGAAGCTGGCCAATCAAATCCCAAAATGTTGTCTATGCCCAGTGCTTTTAACTGTCATCCCAAAATAAAATTCAACACCGTATTATATTAATACCTGGCCTTACAAACTAAAATAAACGAAACCAACAATATTTTTCATCATAAGTTTCGCAACTCAAAAGAAAATTAATCCAGTATGTTATATGCATAGGACACTCTTCAGTGCAAACTTTTCAAAGAAATTGAGTTTGAAATCTGCAGTGTGCAACGGTGCATTACTCTGGAAATAGACAAGGGAAGATACCTGTACTATGCATGAAACAAGGTTAGACCTTTGCATTTCTGGAATGCCTTCTGACTGCATTTCATTTAAATAATATTCCTCTGTATAAAGCCTGCAGGAGATATCAGCTAATGAGATGCACAGAAACTGTGAAATATTAAAGGCCCAAGGTAAAAAGATATTACAGTCCACAGTCCACAAAATACTGAATCATGAATGTACAGAATTTCAAAATCAAGGGTGCAAAAAGAACATCATAGTAGACAAAAAAATAAAGCAATCAACTAACCATCCAGAGAATAAACCAAGGTAAAGAGGAGCATGAAAAAAATTAAATACAAGTGAGTTCAGAATTCAGAATTAGGTGCAGTAAAAATGCACCAGCATAATTAACCAATATGATTGCCGTCATAAAGAAAAACATAAATAAAAATCACAAAGCATCATTGTCCACTACTTCAATTACTAAACAAATCAGCATACCTATAGCACTTCCCAGGTCGGACCCTGCCAGCTCTGCCTGCTCTTTGCCTTGCAGATGCTTTGGATATTGGTGCAACAACTAAACTCTCAATGTCCGAAATCTGTGCCAAAAAGACATATATTCATGGTACAACAAAATATTAAACCAAACAACTGCAGAAAAAAAAATTACACCAAATAATTTGATCTCTGTTTTAGTTGACCAGCCTAGTTTTAGGAGGTATTGAACTAAATAACGCCACCTGGAGGAATGTGTCAGCACAAAAGTGAGACATAAATAACTTGAAATGTTAGTGAATAAAGAAAATAAGGCACAGTGGTACTTTTAGGGATCGGTGAAAACGCACCTAAACTATTCAGAACGTTCATTTTACTTGATCTCACGGTCCAGTGATCTCTTAACCCCTAGGAGGTAAGATGGATGAATACCGGAGATTTTCGCCACTGACACTCCTTAAAATTTGCATTTTGGGGCACTATCGTCGACTTAGATGATCCCAAAACGTCATAGGCACAAGTTGTGAGGCGTGCGAATTAAGTGTCATATTCTGGAATTTATCAGATGAATACAACTTGACCATACATATTTGATCCAACCGCCCAGCACTATTTTAGCCTAATGGGTAAGATGGAGTGCGGTAGAAAGGCTAGTATTTTTCATAAGTTGTATCCACTCATCTGGATTGCCTTTGCAGATACAGAATAGTCACTGGATGATGGAATCAAGGATTTCTAAAGGCAATAAAAGTGTAGATTTTATGATGGTGGCATATACCAAGTGAATGGCACTAGCAGGCCAGAATTTGACCTTTTCAGATCATTACATCACTTGCCATTCAAATTTGGCACAAACCTATGAAAAGGAACAAATTTAAAGCTATATCAAAGATAGCCAGGTTGCAGTACTGAACAGAACATACCGGATTATAACACTTCTGCTTGGAAAACCCACTATCAACAACATACACCACACCCTGCACAATATTGATAGATATCAGCCAAAATCAACATAATACTACCTCCTTTTTTATGTCACTTTCCACATTGACACAACTTCCAATATACAATTTTTACTATTATTTTTCTAATAAATGTAAGTAACAATAAAAAAATAGTGATATCAAAGTATTTTTGAGACAAATCTAGTAATACCATTTCCACATAAAATCCAAATATTTTTTTACTACTTACTAGCCTAAGTTTTAAAAAGTTAACTATGCAAGAATTTTGAGATAAATCTAGTAATACCTTTCCATATAAAAACCCATTTTTTTACATATTAGCGGTACGGGTTTTAAAAGGTTGACACTGTGCATTCTCAAACAACATCTAAAAGAGAATCGGAATGAATATTTTTCGGCAAAAAGCCATGCAATACCTCCAGAGTTAATGATGTTTCAGCAATGTTGGTTGATATCACAACTTTCCTTTTCCTTTTTGAAGTAGGAGTAAAAATGAGATCCTAGAAAACCAAAGAACAACATATAGTATCAACATGGAGCGCAGCAAATCACAGCATATTTTACTATAGGGTTGCACCAACTAATGAGAACTTGTTACTTGATCTCCCCGTGGAAGGCCAGAGTATAAGGGCAAAATCAGCAGGTCTGAAAGTCAATGTAATATGAATGCATTAGAAATCATAATTTACCACCACAAACAGATTATTTGGTAAGAGCGTAATGTCCAGACCTCCATTTCCAATACAATCTATTTAATCCTCTGGAGTTTTGAAGTGATTAGTAAATATTAGCATAGCTAATTTCAATATTCTATATGATGCAGAAAAACATTACCAAAATAGTGTCTTCCACGGTGTTGGATTTCTTCATTTAGCAACTTAATAGAAGCATCTATGTCATCCTGGCCAGTTAAAAACACCAAAATATCGCCTGGTTGCTCCTGCCAAAATTTATCAATGAGTAATGATAGAAGAGAACTATTCAACAAATGGGAGGAGCGGGAGACAAGAGTTTAAATAAAAAAGGACAAAAATATGGTAATCCACAGTTCCACACTACCGTAATACTGTAATGATGAATGATTGCAGTTCCATATTCACCTAATAGATTACAACATTATCAAAAGAATAAGGTGTCATTCTTTTTGCCTTATCTTATCTTCGTATCTTCGACATTCCCACCTAGGCGAAAAGAATGAAACCTAAGAAAACTATGTCTGTTCATCAGATAGCCTATGAGCTTACCACGAAGCCACATCTAAAAACTCTTAAAAGTAATATAAACAAAGCCAACCAGCTTCGAGAAGTAGATTTAAGAACATCACGAAGTTCAGCTTAACATTCAGCTCACTCCAACTCAGCCTACTTATTCATTTAGCTCGCAACTCCGAGCATGCTATTGACTTTCAATGCATACAAGACTGAGCATACAGTTGCACCAGTAACTTCTGCTAAAATAGAGTGACAAGTAATGACAAATAACCTCCATTCACATAAGCCAGTGATAGCAAAGCTGTCCTAGCTGCAGAGGTGTCAATTAAGGCCATGTTTTTAGCTGAAACCAGCGGTAGAATATAATCTGAAAAATTATGAACCCTCAACAAAGGGTTTGGAAGGTCGAAAAAATGTTAAAACAATAGTTTTGATATCTTTGAGAAAAAACACCAAAATCATTACAAAATTAACAAATTTCTAGAGGTAGCTTTAAATTTTAATTTAAGCTGAAAAGAACAAGGCCGTTGTGCTAGCTGCAAAGTTGTGTCTAAATTTTGAAATAGCAATCTGAATAAGCTTGACATTTTGTTTTTTTAGAAAAGGAAAATAGCTTAAGAGAAGTAAATGATAACTGTTAACACTTAAATACATTACAGTAAATCAATGGACCAGGTAAATAAAGTATAATGCAAAAGTACGAAGTGATGAAACAGTGTCTTAATGAGCAAAATAACCTACATGACATCTGTTGCTTATTAGCCATAAAAAATGACTAACCTTTTCATGAATAAGGAGGACAGTATTCATAGCAGATTGCACGTAGTCTGAGACAGGTTCTTCAACATAATGAATTTCCACTGTATAACCTTTACCCTGTAGAATCAAACTATACTTTCATCAATAAGGAGAGTTCTCCATGTTTATTTGTTCTTTAGAAGAAAACATACTTCGACAGAAAGGATAGCAGGTTCTGGGTTGGGCAAATGATCAGCAGACTCAAGCAAGGTATTCTTTCGCCTGTACATGAAAGGGAAAGTTCAAACATCAGGCCTAACAGCATATGACATTAATCACCAGACACCGATGCCACATAAGAGCTAAAAATTGCATCCTCATCAGCAATAGATACAACTATTTGTACATTTACTGTAGACATTCTTTACCAAGGGATTTAACAAGCTCCAAAAAAAGTACCCGCAAAGAATGGCAACAACATGAGATTTCTACTGGTGCCAGTATGCTAGATTTACATCATGTGATAAAGTTATCAAGTATAGAGAATAATTTAGAGCCCTGGCAGTTATGAAAGAAGCTATCTTACAAGTTTCAATGTATTTGATATGTAACTATGCATCTTCATGCAGACTATCTATATGACTAAATTGCTCTCTTGAGTATTTCCTGCTAGCTACAATGTACATGTTTATAGTGTTGCTCGGACACCCATGCCCTAATTTGTTTTGCCGTGTTGGACACCTGGACACCATGTAGGATTCCGACACCTGTGTCTGATTTCAAGTGGTATTTGGCGTGTCAATTTTTTTTTTGGCGAATCGGACACTCACGCCCGAGTTGTACACTAACACCCACACCCGTGTCCAAGTAACACAGATGTTTTACTTGCTCAGGCTATAGACATAAAGAAATGGTGAGCAAAGGTGAAAGGATATGAAACTATTTCTTACTAGATAGGGAATAACCTAATGTTGAAAAAGGATGACATTGATCTTGCTTCAATCGTTGCAGAGGAAATGATTAGATGCAACTCAGGCCGACGGCGTTGAATCTGGTTTGTTCATGTAGAGATACATGAATAGTGGTAAACAAAACAACATGATAAGAAATCAGACTTGCGTATTCAAAATATGCAAACCTTTTTCAAGAGTCCCAACAACATGTCGGTCGAAATGGATCTTTCATGAGCTTCATCCACCATAATTACACTGACAAAACAGAAAAATGTGGAATAATGTCTGAAAAAAAGAAACCAGTATGGAACCTTGCAAGACAACAAATTCAATATTTTGTGAATGTATTGTCTTCCACTAGAATTCTAGAAAAGGGGCTTTTATCCATTATTAGTATCACAGTGTACAGCCAGGATAAAGACGTCTATTTATACAATTGGATCAAATATGGTTGAGTAATCATGAATTCATGACAAAGAAACAATGAGCTATTTTGGACTTGCTGCTTATGGTCATACCAATATTGAGGGTAATAAGCTGGTACCTATATTTAGTCAGAAGAGGATCCTCCATCATTTCTCTAATCAGTACCCCATCTGTTAGAAATTTGATCATTGTGGTACCCTGTCAAAAATCAGGTAGATCATTAGCAGGTTAATAGGGCAAGAAAGCCAATAAATTCTACTTTGGCCCCCAAATTTTTATTATGTTTGTTTATCTCAAGGCACAACTATTCTATACCCCCTTCTTCCGATACCTCTCATCCTGAACAAATTCCCTTTCCCCGTCCCTCCCTGCTTGAATCGAATTCCCTCTTGTTACATGCTTTCCCACTCCTCTCTAAAACTGACTCATCAATGAAATCTGTTAAACTTAAATACCAATTGATTCTCACTGAAACCTCTCTACAGTAGTAATGTCGCATGGAACATGCACCAATGTAGATATTTGTGCCTTGAATCCAGTCATATAAAAGCTCTATCTCGTAGTAACACCACAAAGGACATGCGGTAAAAAGTGATATTTACACAGTAACGCCAGGGTAGTACACCTCTAAAATCCAATAATACTTGTCTTGTAGTAAAGTTGCAAGGAACGTGTAGTAACATCTGGTGAAAGGTACACATAATCGTCTAGGCATCAAAGGAGATGTGTGACCATCTAGGCATCAAAAGGAGATGTGTGAGTGGGAGGAAGTAGTGATACTGCACTGTGCAGGATGGTTAGTACACATTTCTAAGTGTGAAGAGAGACCTGGGAGTTTTCTTTGATTGCAAACTTTGAACTGCAGCATCTCTTTAATTGAACATCAGATCTGCTATCTGTTTGGCTGTTTGCACAGGTGTTTTGGAAGTTACAACCTTGGCAAAATGAGATCTATGTTGAATATGTTTTAACGCTACACAGATCCTGTTACAAATTAAGGCCATCTTTAATGGTATACCCTTTTTGGGACCTTTGTGTTGGTGTTGGGTCACAAAGGGTCCCAAAAAGGGTATTACAAAAGGTCCCAAAAAGAGTATGCCATTAAAGATGCCCTAAAAGTCTACCATTTGGGCTGCTGAATTTTCTAGACAAGAGAGATGACATGGGAATGCCTAGAAGCCAGTGGTGGGATATGACAGGAGGTGCAGGTGGAAGTGGTTGCCTAGGTTTTCTTCGACATGCTTTGACCAAGGTGGGAAGTGGCCTGTTGTCCATGGGAAGGGAAGGGGTGTAGAATAGTTATTCAGTTATTCCATATGGGGTATAGCCTAGTCTCACTATAGAACTGTATATGTTTCATATTTCAAAATTCAAATGCGAAGTGGAGCAAGAAAGAAAATTTTATAATACCGGATTTGTTTGATCTTCAAATCGGATTGTATACCCAACTTCCTCTCCAAGCTTGACACCTATTTCTTCAGCTACTCTTGATGCAACTGACTGTTCAGATATTTAAATGAGTTAAAAAAAGGCAATGACCAGAAAAGAGAAGAGAAAAAAAGACAAGCAAATGTAGTCTAAAACAGAAAATATCTTTCAGAACAGGAACATTAAAGTAAGAAATCAGTTTGTGATAAAAGTAAAACTTAAACCTTAACTACTATCCATAGACCATAAGGATCCGCTGACTGTTCTATAATAGGATGTGAGAAATCACTATCAAACCACAGTTATAAGTCTTTCAGCAGGATAATCCAATGTTGCGTTGGTACATAGAGATGTTCTTCAATGGACATCATTTTACCAGGATATATCCCAAAGTTAAAAACATCAATAGTTCAATACATGTTTGAGCTAGAATAACCATAGGCAGTTGAAACCCAGTTTTCTACAGCTTGCCACTGAATGTCTGAACAGCTAAAATGATGGGTTCTGAGAGATTCGAGAAGCTCAAAGGTGTCTTGAGAACTTTGTGAAGCGACTCCAAGATATTTGAAAAATGAAGCATTCAGAAACCAAAGCATTTGGCTAAGAAACAGCAAAAAAGCATAAGCCAAAGAGAAACAGGGGCAAAGTCAGCACTAAAAATTATTCCAAGCACGCGGGCACCTACCATGATTTGATTTTTTTCTATTATGTTTGATGAGTAATTGCAAGACATGCCATCATAATTCGTATAACTTCGTATAATGTATGCTATACGAAGTTATTACGAACTGACTCATCAATGAAATCTGTTAAACTTAAATACCAATTGATTCTCACTGAAACCTCTCTACAGTAGTAATGTCGCATGGAACATGCACCAATGTAGATATTTGTGCCTTGAATCCAGTCATATAAAAGCTCTATCTCGTAGTAACACCACAAAGGACATGCGGTAAAAAGTGATATTTACACAGTAACGCCAGGGTAGTACACCTCTAAAATCCAATAATACTTGTCTTGTAGTAAAGTTGCAAGGAACGTGTAGTAACATCTGGTGAAAGGTACACATAATCGTCTAGGCATCAAAGGAGATGTGTGACCATCTAGGCATCAAAAGGAGATGTGTGAGTGGGAGGAAGTAGTGATACTGCACTGTGCAGGATGGTTAGTACACATTTCTAAGTGTGAAGAGAGACCTGGGAGTTTTCTTTGATTGCAAACTTTGAACTGCAGCATCTCTTTAATTGAACATCAGATCTGCTATCTGTTTGGCTGTTTGCACAGGTGTTTTGGAAGTTACAACCTTGGAAAAATGAGATCTTCGTATAACTTCGTATAATGTATGCTATACGAAGTTATTACGGATACATGAATAGTGGTAAACAAAACAACATGATAAGAAATCAGACTTGCGTATTCAAAATATGCAAACCTTTTTCAAGAGTCCCAACAACATGTCGGTCGAAATGGATCTTTCATGAGCTTCATCCACCATAATTACACTGACAAAACAGAAAAATGTGGAATAATGTCTGAAAAAAAGAAACCAGTATGGAACCTTGCAAGACAACAAATTCAATAATTTGTGAATGTATTGTCTTCCACTAGAATTCTAGAAAAGGGGCTTTTATCCATTATTAGTATCACAGTGTACAGCCAGGATAAAGACGTCTATTTATACAATTGGATCAAATATGGTTGAGTAATCATGAATTCATGACAAAGAAACAATGAGCTATTTTGGACTTGCTGCTTATGGTCATACCAATATTGAGGGTAATAAGCTGGTACCTATATTTAGTCAGAAGAGGATCCTCCATCATTTCTCTAATCAGTACCCCATCTGTTAGAAATTTGATCATTGTGGTACCCTGTCAAAAATCAGGTAGATCATTAGCAGGTTAATAGGGCAAGAAAGCCAATAAATTCTACTTTGGCCCCCAAATTTTTATTATGTTTGTTTATCTCAAGGCACAACTATTCTATACCCCCTTCTTCCGATACCTCTCATCCTGAACAAATTCCCTTTCCCCGTCCCTCCCTGCTTGAATCGAATTCCCTCTTGTTACATGCTTTCCCACTCCTCTCTAAAACTGACTCATCAATGAAATCTGTTAAACTTAAATACCAATTGATTCTCACTGAAACCTCTCTACAATAGTAATGTCGCATGGAACATGCACCAATGTAGATAGTTGTGCCTTGAATCCAGTCATATAAAAGCTCTATCTCGTAGTAACACCACAAAGGACATGCGGTAAAAAGTGATATTTACACAGTAACGCCAGGGTAGTACACCTCTAAAATCCAATAATACTTGTCTTGTAGTAAAGTTGCAAGGAACATGTAGTAACATCTGGTGAAAGGTACACATAATCGTCTACGCATCAAAGGAGATGTGTGACCATCTAGACATCAAAAGGAGATGTGTGAGTGGGAGGAAGTAGTGATACTGCACTGTGCAGGATGGTTAGTACACATTTCTAAGTGTGAAGAGAGACCTGGGAGTTTTCTTTGATTGCAAACTTTGAACTGCAGCATCTCTTTAATTGAACATCAGATCTGCTATCTGTTTGGCTGTTTGCACAGGTGTTTTGGAAGTTACAACCTTGGAAAAATGAGATCTTCGTATAACTTCGTATAATGTATGCTATACGAAGTTATTACGGATACATGAATAGTGGTAAACAAAACAACATGATAAGAAATCAGACTTGCGTATTCAAAATATGCAAACCTTTTTCAAGAGTCCCAACAACATGTCGGTCGAAATGGATCTTTCATGAGCTTCATCCACCATAATTACACTGACAAAACAGAAAAATGTGGAATAATGTCTGAAAAAAAGAAACCAGTATGGAACCTTGCAAGACAACAAATTCAATAATTTGTGAATGTATTGTCTTCCACTAGAATTCTAGAAAAGGGGCTTTTATCCATTATTAGTATCACAGTGTACAGCCAGGATAAAGACGTCTATTTATACAATTGGATCAAATATGGTTGAGTAATCATGAATTCATGACAAAGAAACAATGAGCTATTTTGGACTTGCTGCTTATGGTCATACCAATATTGAGGGTAATAAGCTGGTACCTATATTTAGTCAGAAGAGGATCCTCCATCATTTCTCTAATCAGTACCCCATCTGTTAGAAATTTGATCATTGTGGTACCCTGTCAAAAATCAGGTAGATCATTAGCAGGTTAATAGGGCAAGAAAGCCAATAAATTCTACTTTGGCCCCCAAATTTTTATTATGTTTGTTTATCTCAAGGCACAACTATTCTATACCCCCTTCTTCCGATACCTCTCATCCTGAACAAATTCCCTTTCCCCGTCCCTCCCTGCTTGAATCGAATTCCCTCTTGTTACATGCTTTCCCACTCCTCTCTAAAACTGACTCATCAATGAAATCTGTTAAACTTAAATACCAATTGATTCTCACTGAAACCTCTCTACAGTAGTAATGTCGCATGGAACATGCACCAATGTAGATATTTGTGCCTTGAATCCAGTCATATAAAAGCTCTATCTCGTAGTAACACCACAAAGGACATGCGGTAAAAAGTGATATTTACACAGTAACGCCAGGGTAGTACACCTCTAAAATCCAATAATACTTGTCTTGTAGTAAAGTTGCAAGGAACGTGTAGTAACATCTGGTGAAAGGTACACATAATCGTCTAGGCATCAAAGGAGATGTGTGACCATCTAGGCATCAAAAGGAGATGTGTGAGTGGGAGGAAGTAGTGATACTGCACTGTGCAGGATGGTTAGTACACATTTCTAAGTGTGAAGAGAGACCTGGGAGTTTTCTTTGATTGCAAACTTTGAACTGCAGCATCTCTTTAATTGAACATCAGATCTGCTATCTGTTTGGCTGTTTGCACAGGTGTTTTGGAAGTTACAACCTTGGAAAAATGAGATCTTCGTATAACTTCGTATAATGTATGCTATACGAAGTTATTACGGATACATGAATAGTGGTAAACAAAACAACATGATAAGAAATCAGACTTGCGTATTCAAAATATGCAAACCTTTTTCAAGAGTCCCAACAACATGTCGGTCGAAATGGATCTTTCATGAGCTTCATCCACCATAATTACACTGACAAAACAGAAAAATGTGGAATAATGTCTGAAAAAAAGAAACCAGTATGGAACCTTGCAAGACAACAAATTCAATAATTTGTGAATGTATTGTCTTCCACTAGAATTCTAGAAAAGGGGCTTTTATCCATTATTAGTATCACAGTGTACAGCCAGGATAAAGACGTCTATTTATACAATTGGATCAAATATGGTTGAGTAATCATGAATTCATGACAAAGAAACAATGAGCTATTTTGGACTTGCTGCTTATGGTCATACCAATATTGAGGGTAATAAGCTGGTACCTATATTTAGTCAGAAGAGGATCCTCCATCATTTCTCTAATCAGTACCCCATCTGTTAGAAATTTGATCATTGTGGTACCCTGTCAAAAATCAGGTAGATCATTAGCAGGTTAATAGGGCAAGAAAGCCAATAAATTCTACTTTGGCCCCCAAATTTTTATTATGTTTGTTTATCTCAAGGCACAACTATTCTATACCCCCTTCTTCCGATACCTCTCATCCTGAACAAATTCCCTTTCCCCGTCCCTCCCTGCTTGAATCGAATTCCCTCTTGTTACATGCTTTCCCACTCCTCTCTAAAACTGACTCATCAATGAAATCTGTTAAACTTAAATACCAATTGATTCTCACTGAAACCTCTCTACAGTAGTAATGTCGCATGGAACATGCACCAATGTAGATATTTGTGCCTTGAATCCAGTCATATAAAAGCTCTATCTCGTAGTAACACCACAAAGGACATGCGGTAAAAAGTGATATTTACACAGTAACGCCAGGGTAGTACACCTCTAAAATCCAATAATACTTGTCTTGTAGTAAAGTTGCAAGGAACGTGTAGTAACATCTGGTGAAAGGTACACATAATCGTCTAGGCATCAAAGGAGATGTGTGACCATCTAGGCATCAAAAGGAGATGTGTGAGTGGGAGGAAGTAGTGATACTGCACTGTGCAGGATGGTTAGTACACATTTCTAAGTGTGAAGAGAGACCTGGGAGTTTTCTTTGATTGCAAACTTTGAACTGCAGCATCTCTTTAATTGAACATCAGATCTGCTATCTGTTTGGCTGTTTGCACAGGTGTTTTGGAAGTTACAACCTTGGAAAAATGAGATCTTCGTATAACTTCGTATAATGTATGCTATACGAAGTTATTACGGATACATGAATAGTGGTAAACAAAACAACATGATAAGAAATCAGACTTGCGTATTCAAAATATGCAAACCTTTTTCAAGAGTCCCAACAACATGTCGGTCGAAATGGATCTTTCATGAGCTTCATCCACCATAATTACACTGACAAAACAGAAAAATGTGGAATAATGTCTGAAAAAAAGAAACCAGTATGGAACCTTGCAAGACAACAAATTCAATAATTTGTGAATGTATTGTCTTCCACTAGAATTCTAGAAAAGGGGCTTTTATCCATTATTAGTATCACAGTGTACAGCCAGGATAAAGACGTCTATTTATACAATTGGATCAAATATGGTTGAGTAATCATGAATTCATGACAAAGAAACAATGAGCTATTTTGGACTTGCTGCTTATGGTCATACCAATATTGAGGGTAATAAGCTGGTACCTATATTTAGTCAGAAGAGGATCCTCCATCATTTCTCTAATCAGTACCCCATCTGTTAGAAATTTGATCATTGTGGTACCCTGTCAAAAATCAGGTAGATCATTAGCAGGTTAATAGGGCAAGAAAGCCAATAAATTCTACTTTGGCCCCCAAATTTTTATTATGTTTGTTTATCTCAAGGCACAACTATTCTATACCCCCTTCTTCCGATACCTCTCATCCTGAACAAATTCCCTTTCCCCGTCCCTCCCTGCTTGAATCGAATTCCCTCTTGTTACATGCTTTCCCACTCCTCTCTAAAACTGACTCATCAATGAAATCTGTTAAACTTAAATACCAATTGATTCTCACTGAAACCTCTCTACAGTAGTAATGTCGCATGGAACATGCACCAATGTAGATATTTGTGCCTTGAATCCAGTCATATAAAAGCTCTATCTCGTAGTAACACCACAAAGGACATGCGGTAAAAAGTGATATTTACACAGTAACGCCAGGGTAGTACACCTCTAAAATCCAATAATACTTGTCTTGTAGTAAAGTTGCAAGGAACGTGTAGTAACATCTGGTGAAAGGTACACATAATCGTCTAGGCATCAAAGGAGATGTGTGACCATCTAGGCATCTATTCTGATCAAATTTATTTACTGTTGCATTGCGCCTTCAGTTTTAAGCATTCATTGGACTAGAAGTCAAGAAGGTAGAGATGCATGTTGTTTTTAGCAATTGGCTTAAATGAGATCATGCCTTTCTCTATGCACAATTAAGAAATATATGCTTTATCAACTTAGCCTTCTGCATCCCCGATCAGCTATTCTAATATTGAAGTCCTGTTAGCATTTCTTCCTTTCCCTTGCAATTAATAAAGTGATATGCATTAGGACATTGGGATACTTAAGAAGAGTTGTGTCTTTTTATATCTGAATTTGAAGGGAATGGTACTATTATGTTTGTTTGGCTATAATAATGAAAATTTGCATATCTTGAAATTAGATATGTTTATCGTCCCTCCCCGAGCCGTTTGCCATGCTTAACAACGATATAAATACGTTTGAGTATGGAAGCATTTTTATCGATGCTGTTAAGTTCTGCTTTTCTCATTGAAGGAATGATTAAGTCCATGGCATGATAAAATAAACCGATTATATAAGTACGTTTGAGTATGGAAGCATTTTTTATCGATGCTGTTAAGTTCTGCTTTTTCTCATTGAAGAAATGATTAAGTCCATGGCATGGTAAAATAAACCGATTTTGAGTAGTGGAAAAAGTGTACTTTACTGTTGGTTCACATTTGTTCCATGCTTCACTTATGCGTTAATATACCGTAATGCTTGCATTTGCTAGCTTTCAGTTAGCTTTAGCAATTAATTAGTTCATCGGTTAGAAGCATATGTGCATCACTAACCACTATTTGCTACATTAATAAATTTGGTGATTTGTGATGTTTTGCCAGGATCGTGTTTACCTTTGCCTTGTAAATCTTAGAACTATCAGGCATGCTTTTCTCAGTAGGTGTAGTAGTATGCAGTAATTTAAAAAATTGCACAAGCATTGTAATACTGTCCTGAATCTTGTCCATTCAGTGTTAAATCAGGGGTTTTGCAAATTTCAATGAGAGTATCATGACTTATTTATGGCGTTTGCTTTGGTGCTCCACCTAGTGAAAACCAGAAATATAGTTCTTTAAGCATGAGGAAACTACCAATTATAATTGGAAGGGTAATATGGTCTCGCAGATATAAACCTGGATATGGTCTAACGCTAACCATAGGAAAACCCTCCATAGCTGGATGCACAATCAGAGTCCCTTGGTAGGGCATGCCCTGTATGCGTACAAAAATCACAATATGTAATACTAGTACAATGCCCGTGCTTTGCCACGGAACTAAAGAGGGAGAAAAGAAAACATAAATCGAAGCAATACATCTAGTGCACCCACGCGATCAGTCAATTTTAGCCATGCAATTAAAAACAGACAATGTTGTAAAGAACAGCCAACATCTCCAAGCACATTTGCAAAAAGAACACCTAGCAATGGAATGGCATAACAGCTAATTTTTTTGGTATTCCCTGCATATAGGCTAGCATGTAGCTAGCAAGCATATTTACATTCCAAAACAAAGAAACACAAACATGGCACATTTCTTTAGTTCTATTTTGCCATGAAGAAATGATATTGTTAGATTGTTCTCCAAAAAAATGATATTGTTAGAATTTTTGACCTCCTACAAGCAGCAAGACGAAAGATAACCTTCCCAAATGTCTATGCACATTGCCACAAGCCATTGGCATCAAGCAAAATATTTATAACGTACAAAGAGGTATAGAAGGCATACTGTTTGGTGGAGTGTCCCCTTAGCTTGCTAACCAGAATTAAGCTCATCACTTACGGAGGCTTTCCAAGTCTAAAGGTAAGGTGTAAATATTTATAAATTTACAGAAGGCTTTGAAAGCCATGTTGAATTAAAAGTCATGCTAATTACAGAAGGCTTTCCTGCACTACAGGAGTCACACATTAGGCATACAACAAATTACAATGTTATGATTTCCACTCAAACTCATAGTCTGATTATCCAAATATGCAAGTAAGTTTTTCATACTAAAAAATGGCAATGGCACAAAGTTTTACCTGCATATATGTACAGTACCAAAAGTTACAATTACTATTGTAGGACTGGGGAGTGAGACCTGGAGGCGTCAAGTGATAATGGACTCTCTCCTTTTGAGGAAAGCATTCCAACTTATTTTTGAACTTCACTGCAAAATATTGTAGAAAGTGTTTAATAATATTCAGTCAACTGCCAAAATATGACAGCTTACATGTAGCAGTACCAAATAAATCCTACTGCATCCTTGTTTGTTTCTATTGTCACCGTAGCTCAGATTTGGGCAGAGCCATCTTTGACTGCCACAGAGCCGAGTCCCAGCATAGCCATGATTTTAGCGGAAACAATGGTCAGCCAATCCACCACCAAACGGTCCAAATTAATGATCTACCTAAGTTCATCAGTTCTTTTTTAGTTGGGTGCCCGTGCTTTGCTACGGGACATATATTTAAATGGGATTTAGAAATAAATCAAAGTCGGCACATATGAATAGCAAAAAAAAATAGCATATGTGCACGTTGAATTGATAATTTGACACTCAACAGCATTTATAGAGAACATGTGTCTGCGGAAGAAAAAAAAATCCTGCAGCTGCGCTTGTCATGCAATAACTTCAGAATGAAACTTCCAAACAAATGAAACATAAACCAGAGAAAATTGTTGAATAATATTAAGTGACCTCACTAAGTTCCCTGTAGAAGATTCCCTCTACTGCTTGGTTGAGACAGACAAGATTTATGTGCTTTTCATCTAACTGTATGCAGAATCATATTAATAGAAGAATGGATATACAAATTCTCACATTTCCTTTCAGCAGGACATGGTCTAACTTGCACAAAAAATAGTATATCAAAGAGATTCTTAGCTCATAGCAATGGAGGAACTACCTAGTACCTAGATGCACTAATTTATAGTTTCATCAAATACATATATCGAGGAGAAATTTGGGTGAAAAATCATAAACAACCAGCTCTCAAAAATATTAATTTTCAACAGCGTACCATCATTCCATTTACCTGAAAATAGAAGGTAGTAAAATTATTAATATTGGGCTTGCATTTTTCCATAAGAACACCACCTCGATTGAAAAGAAAAAGAGATACCATCCTTCTTGGATTGATCCAAAATCCTAGTGGCCGGATATGAAACAGGTTGGTACTATCGTTTTTTTCAGTAAGCTCCGACCTGTAGAAGGCGCACACGCATTTAAAAATTTATACTTTAAAATCTTTGACCACTAATTTGAGTAACAATATAAAGAATTTATATGATACAAAAATTGTATCATTGAATTCATATTTGAAATTATTTTCTAATAATAGTAATTTTGTTATTATGAATGATATTTGATAAGAGAAATCAAGAGTCAAAGTATAGTTTAGTAGACCATGCCAAGTCAAACCATGCCTTAGATTTTAAAACAGAGTAAAGTATAAACATTGACATGACCTTTTAGAATGAAAGTCATATAATTGCACATTTCAGTGTCATAACATATTAGTGTCCGCAAACTTTTTCAGTCGACAACTTAAGCACAACTTACTTCCATAGACAATAACAAGCAAAGACTCTCCATTATAAGTCATTGGAATTACAAGTCAGGCTGCACTATTGTCTAAACACAAAGTCTAATTCTTGTAACATATATAGTCAAAGCAGACTCAACTCATTGGTAAATTGCTCCATAATAAATTAAGAATATAATCAAAGGAGTTGGATAATACTCCTATCATAAAAATTTTCAGTTAATACAGGATACCAGATCAGTAGAACATCTATAAAATATATAAAACATACATTATCAGGAAGATTGTGGGTCAGCACCTTCAACAGAAACCGAAGGACGGTATAACCTCCTTGCACTGTAGCAGCCACTAAAGGAGTCATAAAGGAGTGTTTATCATTAATGTCACCACCAGCCTGTGAAAAGGGTTACGCAATAGAATGTTCATGATTTCACTTCATGTATGGCACCAGCTATAGTTAACTAAGCAAAATCGCAAAATAGAAGTAAATGAACAAGTAGAGTCAAGAAAATGCTAGCCTTAATGAGTAGATCCATGCACTTCATATAACGGTTAGAAAAAGAAAGAGAAATGGTATTAGGCTGAAAAAAGAATATGAGCATTTCCATTTGTACAAGAATAATGATTGTATATAGAGAAAGAAATATTGGCATATAATGCATTGTTTGCTGGTCAACATTTGTTGTTCTACTTAAAAGTCCACACTAGCCATTTTACATCGACACTATCTTAAAACTCCTAAAAGAATTAGATTGTGATCTCTACATATTTCTACCTGTTGTGAATTTGTTGTGAATCTGATAGACAAATACAAACTACAGATGAAATCATAAAACTATAACTAACTTCACTCTTCATATATAAAAGGCCACCATATTTACTCAAGCTTCATCAAGATAAACTGAAATTGTTGCAATGGAAGAGATCTTGAAAGACTAACAGATAGCGTTGACTATCAAACAAGAGGTTAGTAATAAGTACACAATCCCAAGGCTTAAAGGGTTGACTCAGCTCATAAACATGATAACAGTTATGTCATATGTGTCATAAGATGACACTGTTTGTATGTTGGGATAGTTCGAATTGTGAAGCAAGTTTGGGGTATATTTGTAGCTAAATCCTAATTGAACCATTTGAAACCAATAATACTGAAACCATGGTTCTTTCAAATTTTCCTGTTTAGTTTGTTTATGGCTGAACGGTTGAGCTGAAATGGTAGGATTCAAGTGCTTTGAGAAGAAGCTAGAACCATTGCTTGGTTGGGCTTTGAGAAACTGCTTCAAGAATTGAGAAATGTCTTTGAGAAGAAATTTGATCATACACATGTTTCAGAAGTAAGATCTCTGTTTTCTAGCTGTTTTTAATTTTATAGGGCCTGTTTGGTTCATGGCCGTGGATTGCCATGCCAAAATATTTGCTGCCATGGTATTTTGGGAAGTGTTTGGTTTATTGCCATCTAATGGCTAGCCAACGAAGAAACTTGCCTTGCCAAAATTTTTCATCGCGCAGCAAGCCATTGGCGTGGGTGGCCGATTCGGCCACCGGCGCCGTGCCAATTCTCTGCCAGCGAACGACGTGCAAGGCCAACCAGTGATAGCAAGACACGTGGAAGGCCAGCCAGTGACCGCAAGACACGTGCAAGGCACCCCAGTGAGATGGAACGAGCAGGCTGCTAGGATTATTTTCTGATTTAAATCTCTCTTTTTTATATCTATTTTATTTGGAGTCCAAATTGCATACAACAAATTTGATAATTCATCTAAAATCCTAAACAACCCATTTTAAATACTTTTCTATTTTATTTTTTTTGCAATTTTTTATTTTTTATTGGCCAAATTTCATTGGCTACAATCCAAACACCCCACAAATTGGCAAGTTTTGGTCATGCCATGAGATGGTCATGCCAATATTTTGGCATGGCAACCCATGGACATGAACCAAACATGCCCATAATCTCTGTTTTCTAGCTGTTTTCTAGCTATCTGTACTTGCAATGTTCTGATATCTTTTTCTTAATAAAGAGCAATACAAGACATGGAAGCAGTTCAGATAAATGGAGAGAACCCAAGGATTTTTCCTGCTGGTCTTGCTAGCAATATTGGGTTGGATAAGTTCTGCCTTACGGTTTAACACATTTTTCATTTGGTCATTTATTATGAAGGTGGAGATGTCCTTCCCCAATGGAAAAATTGAGCTAGTGGCATCGTCATTTATGTAGCATCTAAGCATGTCACCATTATTCATTTTTAGCACTCCGTCACCCTAGGTGTTAGATGGAGCCATTAGCACCGTTAGTGCATCTCACTTACATATGGCCCCACCTATTTTTCTCTCTCCCCCTGCTCGTCTTCTTCCTCCCCTTTCTCTCCTGGTGCCCCCAAATTCCCTGTTTCTTCTTTCCTCGGCCTCTCTCTCTATATATATATGTCGGCGCCTTCTTGAGGTTGAAGACAAACCGGAGACGAAGTGAATTCCCGGGTGACGGAGTGCTAGAACCAACTAACGGAGACATGGTTTTAGAAAAAATAACGGCGTTTTTTCAGTGCTAGAATTGAAGCCAACCGATCTTTCGATGCCACCAGCTCAATTGTCCGCCCCACCAATTGGTGTCTACATTTCTTGGTGGGTTCATAATCACATTTTCAAGAGGCTAGCTTCTTTCTGTTGTCATGTTGTCAAGTATCCCTCCCCGTTGCACTGTGGCATCCATGGCACTTGTTGTATCGAAGTAATCAAACCGTTCCCAGGTGTCCTAAGCTTCTGAAGCAGGGAAATTGGTTGAGCAGATGGAATTTGTTGGCGGCAGCGACCTCTTGTGATAGCAGACGCAGCCATGAGCTCATGCTTGCAACGCAACGACGGCTAGGACTTCTGACGTATACAACAGTTATATTTAGATAGCTAACAAGTTCAGTCTACATTTTTCTATAGTAAACTTGAGTTAAAGACTACAAAATGTATTTCTACGCCATTTTAATGTTTCAATGCAAGGTCCAACTGTGTTTCAAATGCAATTGCGTGTAACTGTGTTGTGCTTACAAGTTCTTTTCATTTGCCAGGCAGTTTTTTGTGGAGACCGAGGACATGTACCAAGTTAATGACCTAGGGACAAGTTTCTAATTGGTCCATGATTGATGGTAGCACCAAGAATTTGTGGATTGATCCATGTCTGATGATAGCACCAAATGGAGCTTGTCCAATGGTAGAGTATGCAGATTAGGTCACTAAATTGGGGATACATCATGAGGTCCTATTATGTTATGAGCTGTAATTTAAACATTAACATGACCTTTTTTTATAGGGTACTTGTGGACTTAGTAGTCAGTACAAGGTTATCTTTATTCTATACTCCCTCCTTTCCAGTATGTAAGGTATAATTTGTTTTTCGTGAATACCAAGGAGACCGTGTGTAGCACTTGTGATTTCTGATTTGCCCCTAACTTATGAGATGATTTCCCCTAATTAATTAGCGAGCGTCCATACGTGCGATCCTAGAATTAATTAGTTTCCTTCACAGCGAGCGTCCATACTGGGGTATTTCTGAAACTTTTGAACGGTCAATGCAGCTGCGCCTTATAGATTGGAAAAAAAAAGTGAAAACAAATTATGCCTTACATACTGAAAAGGAGAGAGAGTAGTATATTAGCGTAAGCAAACTTTTAAGGGTACAATGAATGCACATCGATGCATAGACAACGACAAGCATAGCCTTTCCATTAGAACTAAGTTTTGACAATCTACATAACATAAATATACACCTATTGACATAAACAATTTGAACTTCAGGTCAAAAAAACTATACTATTGTCCTATGCATAATCTTAGTTTCTTGTTAGCATAGTCAAAGCTGCCTCAACTCAAAGGTAAATGGCTCCATAATGTGATCAAAGGAGTTGAATACTACTATTACCATCAAAACCTTACAAAAAAATACAATATTCCAAGATCAGTGGAACATCTATCTACACTTATCTTTACCTATACACCGCCGTCGTCGTCTTCCCCCGTCCCCTCTCCTTCTCCGTGGTGACCGTCGTCGCCGCCTCACGTTCCGCTCTCCCGCGCCGCCGCCCCTCCCATTCCCCCTCGCATCCTCTTGCCCCTGATCCCGTCACACCGAGCCACCGAGAGTCAGTAGCACCTCGCTTGCGTCCCACGCAGCTTGTAGCCGCCGCCTCCCTGCCGGCCCGCATCTCCACCTGAGCGCGACCGCCTCCGGATCCCCGTCTCTGTCACGTCGCCCCTCCGTCTCCCTTGCCCCTTAGCCCTCGCGACGGCTCCGCCTCACGCCTCTGCTCACTCCCCAGATCCGCCGCCCGATTCCCCGCTCCTCTCACGCGCTCCTCCCTATCATCCATGCAGGAGAAACCACCTCCTCCCTCTCCGCCTCACCCTACTGTCGACGCCGCCTCTACTTGGACTACCGGCAAGCCTCTTCCTCCTTCCTCACGGGCATCGCGCTGTCTGCCCCATGGCCTTCGCTTGCTGCTTCTATCACCCATGGTGGGATTTGTCCTGCCCTGTCAAATGGATTGCTGCTGCAACTGTGAGTTACATTAGCCGCTCTCCGCTTTACATTGGGGAATTGGAATTTTGCCTATCTAATGGCTATTAAGAAACTTATATGATGGTCTTAATATCCTGTCATTAGCCACCCTATGCACATGCTTGGAATAATCATCTGTAAACTGTAATGCAAATTTGAACATGTTTGGCACCAATGCAGTTAGGAAATTAACTATATTGCATATTATGAATTACTCATGCCTTCCAATACTTGATGCTCGTAAATTGTACAACACACTTGAATAAGTTGAATCTCCATGCTGCCAACCTTGATATGCAGTGATGTGTCCAGCGTAGTATGTGCTTACTGTCTTCGTAGCAAATCTTCCCTAGCACTGAGAAACATGCCAACCTGTCAAGCTCCAGTTAGTTCTTCTATGCAGCAGATAAACGATATTTCTGCTCTTATATTGGGCAGCAAATAACTACAGCAATATCTAATATGCTATTTCGTTGTTTGAAGTGTTTCAGATTAATGTTACATCTTTCACCATGCTTGTTCTTTAATTCTGAATAGTATTATTGTATCCTTGGTTTTGTCCATGGCATCCTACTTTATGGCTCCTTATCGTGCTTATCTTGGACAGGCGTATAATAAGTTGTATGGCACCCTATTGGGACTATCAAAAAGGCTATAATGCATTGTATTGCCTTTACCTTTTAATTTATTTTGCATTTTTAATGCTGTCAGTACAACGAACTGCTATATTTGAACATTTTATATTCGCATGACCTTTATATGAATTCTATTCTTTAAGTGGAATCTTATGTATGGTTAATCTGCAACCTCTTTTGCATGTTTAACTTTCAAAGTTCCATCTGTGTTGTTTCGTATCAACTCGCAATTATCTTTGTCTAAATGCTTTACCGACATTTAAATGTACAGGTTGATGCCTCACTTTACAGTTTGCTTGAGCTGAATCTGCACATATATGGTTAAGTAATTTTGCAAGCTGGGGCATTTGCTCTCAACATATGATACTTATATGATCCGGATCTATTTAATTCTCTGTTAAAAGCTTGTGAGTTTGATTACCATCGTAATATTTGCATCAACTTCTTACCACTGGCAGGACTAGCCAGTGGTGACAAAAATATTTTTGGCTACATTAACACTTGTTTGACTCCTGTTTTGTGCTCATTACACACTTTTTTTTTTTTGTAATTTTACTTTGTAGAACTGTAGGACACTACAGGGCCGGGACTACTTGGAGGAGCAGCCAACTCATGGTGACGAACTATTAAATGGCAATCCAAAATATACAAGAGAGAATTACCATTTTGAAGACATAAAGTAAAGAGAGAATTAACAAAATATTTTACATCTTCTTTTAACAATCAAGATTGTGAGTTACCTTTCTATTGAAGCATATGAGTTGTTTTTTCTTTTCATTTGCTCCAGTTTCCAAAGTCAAGACACATGATGAAGAAATTTGCTCTGATTTTGCATGTCTGGATATCAATGATGCGTCCTTATATTATGAGATTTTTTGTGGTTTTGGTTTGTAGTTTGTATGTAACATATCAACTATAATGTCACACCATTAATACTCTTAGAACTTTAGTGGATTCAATATGTTGAGGGTTTCTGTCTTTTGGTATTTTTTATAATAGGGTTCTATTCTTTTATTGTCTCCATCTGAATATGTTTAAATATTTTCTGCAATGCTATTTAGAACGCAACATTTTTTTTTACTGAGGGAGAATAAAACCAGATAGTAAATGGTGTGATACAATCAGTTTCTTTAGTAAATGGTATAATGGCGCCCATATTGCTTCCAGGTTACTGAGAAGTCACTATTTATGTGGACCATATTCTTTCTTTACCAATCATCTTTCCCTCACTAAAGATTATTTTCTATATTCTATTTACCCAAGTTGCACAAAGAGACTCCAAAAATTAGAATGATTTTTATTTATCCCGTTGCAACGCACGGGTATATTTGCTAGTTTAATCTGAAAGGAAGAACGAGGCTCGACATACATGGCTATCTACATACGTCATCATACGTCCACATGCGTATATACAAGTGGTGCACATGTTAGTACAAAGTGTTTCCCACATATACAAAAATTCTATGCACGCCAACCCAAAATAAATTCTCATGCTCAACTCCACATATAAAGTATACATGTACATGACCAAAAAATAAATTTTCATACATCGCTCTTCATATAGAGTAAATATGTGCATGGCTGAAATAATTCATCGTGCACAACTCCACGTATAGAGTAAATATGTGCATGGTCAAAATAAATTCTCGTGAAGGATGAATAAAGTCGCATCTCAATCGCAAAAGAAAGGTTGAAAAGGACGCCCATATGCATGTGCATAGGCTAGCTTATAGATGCCTAGAATATATGCACATAAAGAAATTCTGTATAATGCGGCAATGTAAAATTTATCATTATATTGGCATATGATAGAATTGGCACATAGATCAAAAAGGATGCACTCATAAAAACATCCCACCCCAAATAAAAATATTGGCCCCCATATTATGCTAACTAAAATAGTATTAAAAACTCAAATTGTGATGCCCCCATAAAGGCATCTTCAAACTACTAGCTATCCATGACGCTAGTAAAACAAAATCAAATTAAAATGACTCCGACAAGACATGCGACATCGATGAGCAGAAGACTAATTTATTTTCTCTTTTTCTGTCTTTTTTAATTTTTATTTATGTTGCAATTGATGTAAAATTCATGTTTGAATTCTTAATCAGGGGTATTCTCTGTCGATGGGTGTTTAACTGAGGGTTATCGTCGGCAATGAATTTGAACAAGGTTGCATAGGATCTCAGGCCTGATGGTAACAAAATATAGGGGAACTTTTTTAGACAGGTTCAGGCCCTCCGGGATGAGGTAACACCCTAGTCCTATGTTATTGGGATTATGATGATCTCGATTACAATGGGAATCTCAAGATCTTTTGCTGTGGTTAAGCTTAGATGCTAGATGATGCGTATGATCGATCTAATGCCTCTACGGCCGATACCCCTCCCTTTATATAGTGTAGGGGGGATAAGGTTACATGGTCATACCCGGTTTATGGTACCGAATACTATCTCTAGAGTATCTGACACGTATACGCACAGGTATTTATAAGTACAAATCTCCTAATCAAACAAAATCAAACTCTATCCTCAGGACTATTCTCAACATCCAAGTTAGATGTAATCTGAGTGGTTTCCATCTTCCTCCAGCCGATTCAGGCCGCCCCTGTTTGTCACTTCATGGGCCTTCTGTAAAGATACCCGAGGCCCATGCACATCATAGTAGCAACCGACTGCTTTGGAATCGAGTTCAGATGTCCCACCGACTGGTTTGTCTGATCATTCCTATAATCAAAAAAGAGATTGTAAAGAACTCAAGAAATCTTAAGTTAGAGTAGAGAAACGCCCAACTTGGCGATACCGAGATTCTGCCAATCGGCCTGTTTTGTGAGGCACGCCACTCTGCTTTTTAATGGTGTGTTTTATTGATTTGGCTGCTCGACACCCATTTTCATCTTGTGAAAACAGTAATTAGCCCATCATGGGGCATACTTAAAGCCATGCAATCACGTTACCCATTTTTGCAGTATACTGTATTTTGCACATTAGGATGTATGCAGCATCAAACGTCTGACCCTGTCTTGCAGAATTCAGCACTAGGCCCAGCATGGGGCATGTTTTCAGCCGATTGGTACCTACCCCAACTAGAGGATGGATCAGTAAGCGACCCACTTAAGTCGTACCGTTTGGATAATGTTTGGCCGAGAGGCATTTTGCATCCGGGCTGCGGTATACAACGAGCGACCCACGAGGCGTATACCTCAAAAACAGTATCCAATCCTCATCAACACCCAACCTTCAACGTGCAAAGTTGGCTAGTGACCCAACATGGGGTTTGCCATGAGACATTTTTAATAAGTGACACTTTCGGTCATATGCCCTCAGGGGTGTACCGAGGCCAGATTAGGCTCGATGTCAACAACGTATTGTCACTGTTTGTGTCGAGAAAGCCTGTTAAGGGGATCGCCCTTTGCTTGGATAGATTGGACCCAAGCCCATTTGAAGAATGCGAAGAGTCTTCAAGCCTTCCTGGTTGAGCCAAAGCGTCACGCGCCGCCGCCGGGAACCGAATGCACACACACTACCATCCCATCATTATGATAACTTTTACTATATTCAAATGGGTTGCGAGGCGTGCCTCTTCTTATTCTCTATGTACAAAAACCCGATGTAGCACATAGAACCGCATCCATCCCCCAACCAATTTTTCCTCTCACAGAATACTCAACTTCTCCTCTTCTCCCACCATGGAAAACCAAGGAGAACTGCCTGACCAATAGGAGATTGCCTACGCCAAAGACGTCGCCGCCATCACTGCCTCCCACGCCGCTACGGATGCCGAGTGGCATCGGTGGCGAGAGGAGTACGCGGAGCGTAGCGCCTAGGAAGCCATCAGGGTCCTAGTTTGTGGCTGCCCGCAATCTTCCCAGTGGGAACCCCTTTGAAGGACGCACTAGTTGCTTCCATCCTTAATGTGAAGTGGCCTTATGGTAGCTTTTGATTTTTTTTATCTTTTGATCCTTTGCAAGCTAGCAACGAGCCCTAGCTCATTGTGTTGCGCTGCATGGTCTTTCATAATCAGCCTAAGAGCTGCTAAGTAATGAATAAACTTTTGGCCTTCAAATCCTTCCAATTATCGCATCTGTCGAATACGAACTGATTTTGTCTCCATCCGAACTAATAGGCCGATCCAAATCTCAATCTACCACTCAGTACTTTGTCGTTCTTTTTCATGAATAGCAGTTGGCATATCTAAGTGATTCAATTCCGCATCCGTTAAGATAGCTGCGCTTCAGTTCTGGTTAGGGCCCGGCCCAAAATACGTTCCGCAGCCCTTTAAATTTGGGAACAAGCGAGCGAACCGCTCTACCCCACCCATTTTTCGCATACATAGTTTCATTCGCTCTAGCGAAATCCACCGCTAGGGTTTTCTCTCATAGTGCATTCCACCGCCACCGATCTCAATCTGCTCATGGCTCCACCATCTTCCGTCGCTGCGAGAGCGATCAAGAATTCCATGTAGTGGATGAAGTCCAATACCACCGACCGGAGGCTACAGAAGCTCCCGCGGTGGAGCTAATCTCATGGCGTGCCGCCCCGGCGAGTCCTCTCCTACCCCTCGTTCTGATGAGATGGTGGTTTTCGAGTCCTTCTTCCTTCGTGGCCTTGGCCTTCCGTGCTCCTCTTTTCTCAAGGGTCTTCTGCATTTTTATGGAATTGAGCTGACTCACCTCAATCCCAACTCCATATTTGTTCATATATGCGAGGCATATCTTGGGATATCGCCCCACTTCTATCTCTTCCGGACTCTTTTTCTTTTCAAATCTTTCTGTAGCAAAACAGCCCCCAAAGCCGTTGGGGGTGCTAGTTTCTAGCTGCGGGAAGAGGCCAAGAAATTTTACCTTGATCTCCCCATGAAGACTTCAAACAAGGGTTGGCATGCCGAGTGGTATTATAGTGCCAATCTCCCGCCAGTCCTTCCTTTCTTCACCGAAAAGTGTCATGTAGTCCTCCCTTCTTGGTTCTCCCCCCCTCGTAGAGAGCGAAGATAGCCAAGTCAGGGAACAACTTCCTCTCCTTTGGGATTTAAAAGCTAGGGGGATGACCGGCGTTGTAGCGGTTATAAACTACAACATCCGCCGTGTTCAGCCCTTAAAGGAATGTGTCCACCTCAGATTTGAATATTCGGGGGTTAAGGACACCACTCGAGAGAGCGAAGATAAACTCCCCCCAAAATACTCTGATCGCCCGAGTCGCCGATCTCATCGCTGCCCGAGCACGACCCAAAAAAATAGGCCCGCAGCCCGGCACGGCACGGAGATTTGATGGGCCGGGCCGGCATGGCCTGAAATGGCATGCTGGGCCAGGCCTAGAAACCAGGCACGACGTGCCACCCGGCTCGGCCCGACTGTACGGGCCGTGCTTGGGCTGGCCCGGCCCAAAAGGCAAGAGTCAGTATTTTGTATTTTTCAAGATTTTCTATTGCTCAGATGAATTTCTATTCAATACAAAAGTTGTAGATAATGTCGAAACGCATCTTTTTCATATAGACAATTTTTTCATTTGAGAAATGTATTAATTTATACAAAATAGTTTGTCACTGCCTGCTTTCGGGCTGACGGCACCGTCCTCGGTAATTCACCATTTTTGAGGTATTATGTTGCTCGGATGAATTTTGGTTGAATACGAAAGTTGTATATAATTGTGAGACGCATGTTTTTTGTATAAACAACTTTTTCATTTGGGCAACGTATGAATTTCTAAAAAATTATTCTTCCTGCAGTTTTGTTACTTGTGCCGTGCTCGGGCCGACCTGGCCCGAAGCCGGCCTGCCGTGCTTTCGGGCCATGCCGGGCCTAGATTTTGGCACTCCGTGCCGGCCTGGCAAGGCCCGAAGTGCCGATCGGGCTGTGCCGACCCGTTTTGCACCGGCCCGAGGCACGATGGGCCCGGGCCAGGCCGGCACGGCACGGCCCAACTCCCACCATTACCCGGGCACGCATATTGAAAATAATGCTTAATCTATTTACTTGATCATTCGCCACCGCAGTGGGAATAATTCTTAATCTTATTTTCTTGCATGCTTTACTTGATTCTGCATCAAATCCGCCTTATCATCAGCAAAATTCTGATTAGAGACCACTGGAAAAAGAAAAGAGGCGTCAGAAAATTAGGTTCATTGCAGAATGCTGGTTTGGATATTATTAAACAGAATTAAACAGCATGCATATCTACTATTTTTGCTTATGGCTACCATAGATATATCCAGAAAAGAACCATACAAGATCCTCTAACTTAAGTGCAATTGATTTTTTGTTGCTCATGCGGTCATGTCTCTTCCATATAATCAGTTAGTGTTAGAGAAACACATGTATCATCTCTATTGCATGCTACGATGCACCAGATGTTGAATTTTAGTAAGAGAGCCATTAAACAAGATGGTTTGCACCAAGATTTGTATGGACAACATGAACTCCAGTTGTGTTACCTGAAGCGGATGTGCACCTATGTAAACTTGTACAGAGTTGGCAAAATTGACAGGAAGAGATGGCACAAATCTGAGAATGAATGGCCATTTATATATGTACCCTATGTGTTAGCATCACAAGATAAAGGATATCCTTACAACCTGGGTGATACAACGAGAACCAAAAAATCAAATGTTCAGACAAAATCCTTAGATAGCAGCAATAGAGTTTCGGATAACCCAGTAGTACAATAGCAATTAGCAAAAACCTTTAGTATAATACCAATAAAATATAATTGTAGCAACACTACCACTAACACTATAGTAATAGCACAAACACACCAGCAATAAAATGCAATTGGAGACAACACTAGCACTAACACAGTTACACTGCAGTTCATCACATAGAAAACAAAGTACATCATAACTTAAAAGAAAGAAGGGGTGAAGAGGCACAGCAGGAGGGGAGGCAGCACCACAGCTGGAGGGGGAGGTGCAAGTGCAACACGGACAAGACAAGCAAGCTACACAAATTAGATGAAAATTAGATATGGTCATACAGCAGATAGGAATTGGAATTTTGGTTTCAGTAGATAGAAAAGACAGAGATGCTTATGTCCACGATTCAAGACAAATATGGAATCAACCCTAGATGACTAGTCAACCACAAAATAGACCACAAATTCCTCGAAATTTCTATCACATACTGAGAACAGATCAAACTAAACCAAATCGAGCCCCAACCCAAATTAAAGCCGGACCACAACTCCTGGCCGACCCTTAGCCGAAACCTAATCCGTATCCAAACCGACGTCTATCTTAAAACCAATTCGATCCCTTCCCCCTTTATAAACCTACGAAGGTCCCAAAAATACTAAACCCTAATTCCCAAAAAATTCCTTATCATCGTCGTCGTTGGAGTTGTAGCCAAGGAGAGCTGCCATGACTACATGTGCCACCCCTGCTCGCTGCTCTTCGCCCACGCGCTGTCGCACTGGTTTCCCTAGGGCCGGAGCCCGCACGATGCGCCCGCGTCGGAGCCGGCGCACCGCCGCGCCTCCTCATCGCAGCCATGCCTTCTGCCAAGCCGCGCCAAGCTGTCGCCACTGCGCCACCCTAGCGCCAGAGCCCGGGCGCCGCCGCGCCTCCTGTCTCGCCACACCACCTTGATGCCGCCTCCGTGCAACCGCGCGGCCCACCTCTCTCTCTACCCTTCTCTCAAACTCCCCGATTTTTCTATGGATAACCTTCTTTCTTTTACTCTCTCTCTCCCTCTATATCTCTCTTACACTGTGCAGCCACGCCTCTTTTACTCATCCTACCAGCCACACATCTCCTCCTTACACTGTACAGTCGGACCCATGCTACGGTGCATTTTTACTTTCTCAATTTTCAGTGAACGGTGCTCCTTCATCTTTTTGGCTCGGGTTCATTCGACCTCCGAATCCAGCGATTCCAGTTTCGAAAAATTCGAAAAGTTCATACGTACCTAGCAGATTTTTGTTTATAATTTTTACATTTATGTTTTTTCATTGTATTTTTTGTCTCTCATGATATTGAACACATGGACAGAAGTTGGGTATATGGTAAACAATTTACCCCTGCATATATCAAAGGTGTGAAAGAATTCATGCAATTTGTTGGAGATAGATTTGATGAGAACGTTGCGATACTTTGTGCATATCATCGATGTCTTAATCTCACAACAAGACCTCAGTTTGATGTGCATGATCACATTCATATTTATGGGACGTCAAGTGAATATACTAGGTGGGTTCATCGTGGGGAATCACCTAACGTTGAAGTGATGGAACATCAAGTGCATGAAAATGAAAATGTTGGACATATGGAACATCCTGTCCACGATCCATCAAGTGTGGATGAGGATGACAACGACGATGATTATGGATTGCCAAATATGTTAGAAAAGCTCTACACATCATGGGACAAAGGTAGTGAACATCCAAATTTTGCTGAAGTGCTTAAAGATGCAAAGCAGGGGATTTGTTCAGAATCTAAATTATCAAGATTCTATTTTCTTGTGAAGTTGCTTCATGTCAATTCATACCATCGGATAAGCAATGCAGCATTCAATGCACTGTTGAACTTGTTGTCGTTGGCATTCCCTCATTGTGAACTTCCGAAGTCGATTTATGAAATAAAGCAATATCTCTTTGAATTGGGTCTTGGATATGATTCCATCCATGTTTGCATCAATAATTTGTTCTATTTCGGAAGGACTACGTGAATAGAGATGAATGCCCAATTTGTGATGAATCAAGATGGAGAGATGCGGATGGTAAAAAGCGGGTTCCTCACAAGGTGTTGAGGCATTTTCCACTTATACCAAGATTGAAGAGGTATTTTTCTTTAAAAAAAATGCAGAGGACATTTAATGGCACAAATTGAATTGACAACTTGTTGAAAATGAAATGAGTCATCCAGCTGATGGTGAGGCGTGGAAAAACTTTGATATAAAATATCCGTTATTCACAAAAGATGTAAGGAACATGAGGTTTGGCATAGCAACAGATGGATTTAATCCATTTGGCAATATGAGCACCATGTATAGCATGTGGCCAGTATTTATGGTGCCTTATAACATGGCTCCGTGGACATGTATGGATCAATCGAACTATATCATGGCCTTACACATCCCAGGTCCAAATAGTCCACGAAAGGATTTTGATGTTTTCTTAGAACCTCTTATCGAAGAGTTGCTTGAACTGTGGAATGGTGTCCGTACCTATGATGCATTTTCTGCATCAATGTTCGATCTACGTGCTGCAATAATTTGGTGCATCCATGATTACCTATCTTTAATCACTTTGTCAAGTTGAACTACAAAAGACTATTATGCATGCGTGCATTGTGACAAAGAACCATTGTCTCGAGCCATAAGGAATAAGATTTACTACATTGACCATCGTCGTTACCTTCCAAAGAACCTTGGTGAAAAAGCTTAGCTTTCGATGGGCATCATGAAAACCGTGAGAAGCCGGCAGGGTTCACTAAAAAAGAGCTATTGGAGCAGCTAGATAAGGTCAAACATGTCAGACCAGGAAAGCATCCTTAGAATAATAAAAGAAAGCATTAAGAGAAGGATGAGCCGCAACTATTTAGCTGAAATGTTAGCTTGTTTGTTTTCCATATTGGGCAGACTTGAAGCACCAATACAATGTCGATGTGATGCACATTGAGAACAATATATGCCACAACCTTCTTGGCACATTACTGGATATAGAGGGCAATACAAAGGACACTATCAATGCAAGGCTTGATTTGCAAGACATGGGCATAAGAAAAGACTTGCACCTACAGGACATGGGCATGTCGTATAGTATTCCTTCAGCATGTTATACATTGAAAAAGGAACATAATATCACATTTTGTGAATTTATTACGCATGTCAAATTTTCGGACGGATATGCTTCCAACTTATCAAGATGTATTAGTACTGATGGATGTAAGTTACAAGGTCTAAAAACTCATGATTGCCATATCCTCCTGCAAAGAGTTTTACCTGCTGGCATACGCTGATTCATGCGTAAGGACATATATAAAGAAATTAATGAGTTGGGAAATTTCTTTAGAAAACTATGCAGTAGAACTTTAAAGATAGATGATATGGATCGACTTAAAGAAGAAATCCCATTAATTCTATGCAAGCTTGATAAAATATTTCCTCCAACATTCTTTTATGTGACGGTGCACTTGCTTGTTCATCTACCCGATGAGGCAATTCTCAGAGGTTTAGTACAATATGGATGGATGTACCCAAAAGAATGCCGTCTATGCACTTTTGAAGGCTTTGTGAGGAATAGGGCAAGACCTGAAGGATCTATTGCGGAGGCATATGTAGCTGATGAGGCATTGAAATTTTTCTCAAGATACATGGACGATCTTGATTCCAGATTTAATCAGGACGACAGAAAGGAAGGCATATCAGTAGAAAATCTTATAGGTGGAGACATTTCAATTGTTAGGCATGGTGTTAAATGATGAGGATCCTATAGGATGACATACCTCGATGGTTTTGACAAACTTGTTAGTTATGTGCTAAATAATTGTGAAGAGGTGGAGCCATATATTAAGTGAGTATTCATTTACATATTATATAAATATTAATTTGTAGAAAAATGTGACAGTTTATTTTTTAAATTTTGCAGTATATTCAGATAAGAACAAAAGAGAGATCGGGCAGATGATGTTGAAAAGAGGATTGAGCAAGGATTTGTGATATGGTTTAAGAACCATGTAAGGGAATGAGGTTAGTAATGATCTACGCGCACTGTCATGTGGTTCTGATCTGCGAGTTAGAATATTTTCATCGTGCACTATCAACGGAATTCGGTACATCACCGTTCATCGTGAAAAAGACATGAAGACATAAAATAGTTCAGTTACGGATGAGGGCACACATAAAGGTCAGTACACTAAATTTTATGGTTCATTGAAGGAGATCATTGTGTTTGTATATAACTCAGTCTAGAAGTTCGCCGATCGGTGATTCTATTTCGATGTGATTGGTATGATCAAGCTGGCAGAGGAAGAGACATAAAAAATGATCGATATTTCAAATCTATCAATATTGAGGGGTTGTGGTGCAAGACAGATCCTTACATTCTGGCAACTCAAGCTACAAAGATATTTTATTTATAAGACACTAAATTGGGCAAAAACTAGCGCGTTTTGCAGAAGTTTGAGCATAGGAATCTATATAATGTGCCCGAAAACGACATGACAAATAGTGATGATGCTTACCAAGAAGAATATTGTTCTGATACAGAAAGTAATGTGCATGATCCAGATACAGAGAATCAATACCGCCATGAGGATGAAGAAGGCTTAGCAATTGACAGTGTTTGTCTGCAGTCGTTAAAGTCCAATTTCATACGCCGACATACGCCAACTTTCGGGTGATTTGGGAAAAAATCAAGATTTATATAGGCATTTTATTTAAAGTAATAAATTTCCACAAGTTTTAGTAAGTTTTTGTCCTTCGGAATAAAGTGTGGAGATGACACTTGTCCCATGACGTGGAAGCTCTCCATTGGTTGCGGATGGCTATCAAAAGACCCCCTCACTTCACTTGAGAAAACACACAACACATCCCTCTCATTTGGAGTCACTCTTCACTTGTTATAGTAGTTAGTTTGTGAGTTAAAGTTGAGTCGAACTGAAGTTTGGAGTTTCGAAATTGTCTTCGGGAATTCAGGTAATAGCTCTTGTATACTTTTCCTCTTGTAAGACTTTTCTTTTATAATATGTGTATTTCATTATCTGAGCTGAGCATATTTACACTAAGTGGGAAGTGTGAATTATTAGAGCGGTTGATTAAGTTCATCTGGTTCCGAGTGTGGGTTCATTCTCATATGCTTAGAATAGCCTAAGTATTAAACTTGGATCGCCTTCCTAGGATCCAGGGAGGAGTGATCGGATTTAGTAGCAGTGGTGTCTGAGATTATCTCTGACTTGGTTTACACCCAGTCCAGCGTACTATGTGATAGGTGGTAGGTGGTGACAGCTCTATCCATCCGAGATTTATCTCACGCGTAATCCACTCCGTTAGGAATTGGACCCGTAAGGCCCAATCGGGGGTGGTCATAACCATTCGGAATTCTTAACTAATAGCGGGTGGTAGTGAATCGGCCGAGCTCCGACGAAGTTCTTAAAACAAACCTCCAAACTCATATCTGCTAGCTCAACCTGATAATTGATTGCGAGTATTAAGGAACTTTATACTCTTCTCGTTGTCCTCCCAACTATCTGCCTAACTTATCTTTTTATACTCCTCTGTATGTGTGTGTGTCACTGGTCTCATTATCTTATTATTATCCTTACCCCCGTTAACTAGGTGGCTGGTATCTCAAATAATATAGATATTAGAATTATCCTTCTCCCTCTTTCCATGTGGAATCGATACTCTGGAATACTCCCGGGTGAAAACTACAAGCGTTATCCGTCCGCTTGCGGATTATTTCTAATAGCTTAAGAATCGCCAATAGTGTTGAAGTGAACAATGCAGGAAACCACCCAGGAAACAATGCAAGATCCGAAGAAGAAAACACATACATGCATTACGCCAGCGATAATGAACATGAAGACAATACAATAGGCGACAGTGACGTGGAATAGATGTTTCTTGTTTCTAGATTTACATGATAAGACTTTACATCTACTCCAAAATAATTAAATCTAAGTTAGGAATCCATTTTTTCCATTTTTGACAATCTTTGTGGTTGTCGTGGGTTCGATGGTGGCTCAAAGCATCTGTCTACTGGATTTCCCAAAAAACTACCCCGCCTAGTTTTCCTGCACAAAAAAAATGCACAAGTACGCCCTCTCCTTCCCAAATTTACAAAGGCCCACTTGCAGTCACATATTTCTTCCCCCAAATATCAGTTCTCCCTAGATTGGATCTGATCCTAATCCGAGAGGTGGAGTTCGCCGAAGTCGTTCATGCAGTCGTCTCCCGAAGCGGAATGCCTTGTCTAGTGCGAAGACAACGGCGACTGCGTTGATGGATGCCATCGAGCTTGATGAAGATGATCTTCAAGCTACCCCTACCTGGCGCATCAACTGTTGACGGGTGCTTAACCGGGCGTTATCGTCAGCAATGAATTTTGAAAGTGCATCTAGGCCCTTAAGTGATTTTGGTGATTAATGAGTAACAATTATAGAGCTAATATTTCTATTGGAGAATTATGAACAGATGTTATACAGGTTAAATTCATGAGGTACATGTTTACATGTGATGGTGTACCCTTCAAAAGTGGATATATTGCAAGAAAGCATTGAGACTAGTATTTATTTGTAAATCTTCACTTATTGAGTCATAGGAATGTCGTACTATAAAGAGGGATGCAATGGAGAAGCTTATAAAGGTTCCTAAGTGCTCAAAATAGGTATCTCAAAGTTCGTGTGAGTTTTCCACTCAAAATACACCTCATACAAAACCTACATCATCAGAACATCCGACGAGGATCGGAACATCCGATGGTAAATCAGCCTGCCAGTTTTCAAAGCAATCCAGTGAGCAGTCCATCGGAACATCCGACACGGGTCGGAACATCCGATGGGGTCTAAACATCCGATGCGGGTTTAACTGCAGCAACGGCTAGTTTTCGGGATTCCCTATTTAAAGCCTTCTCTAATACCTGCCAAAAGGTTACTCAATCTGATTGCATCCTGATTTGAGCCTAATTCATATTCTTCTTCATCTCTCTCAAGAACCCTAGCTTTTGTCTCTCTCTTGTTCATCTTGTGAGATCTAGATCTAGAGAGATCAAGGCACCCAAGTGCTCCACGAATTAGAGTCTTTCAATTCTTAAGCACTTAGCGATTCCTATTTTCTTCATCGCATTTGTTACTCTTGGAGGCTTGAAGGGCTCCTAGACGACTAGGTGTCGCCGGTGAGTCGCCGATCTTCGTGTGGCGTGCCTCCGGAGTTTGTGAAGGTGCGAATCTACCTCCGCAAGGAAAAAGATTCAACTAGTGATCGCCGGTGAGTGCTTTGTGCTTCGCCGGGAAGGGGATTAGGGTCTTGGTGATCCGGGCTTTGTGCCTTCCCTAACGGTGAGTAGGATCTCCCTTCAAAAATCCGAACATCGGTAAACAAAAATCGTTATGTTTTCGTCTTGGTATTGATTTGGTGTTTTTACTATTGGTGTTGGCCTGTTCTGAGTATTCTTGAATAGATCTAACCTTGGTTTTACGAGAAAACAGTTTTTACTGTAGGTTTTCGACAAATCCAGAATACCCAGGATCGGAACATCCGACGCCATCGGAACATCCGACCCAAATCAGAACATCCGACACAGGGCTCTTTGGACCAGATCGGAACATCCGACCTCCATCGGAACATCCGACGTGCTAGTCACTGTTCAACTTTATTAATTCCGTAATTTCGTTTTATTCGCCTATTCACCCCCTCTAGGTGGCATAGCGATCCTTTCAAATTTAAATGGGGTTATGCGCTAGATCCAAACTCGATGGTAGCACAAGACAATGGGCCTTTTTATACAGGTTCAGGCCCTCATCGGTACAGGTAATACCCTAGTCTTGTGCTCTAGGATTATATGGGGTATATGTGTACAAGATGATCGGGAGATATCTCGTATGTTGTGTTCTCGGCCTCAAGTTGTGTAATGAGGCGAGGGTATTGGATTGGTTTCCGATCTATGGCCCCCTACCCCCTTTCTATAGTGGAGGGGGGTGGGATTACAAGGAGGAGTTATGTTCAGTTATGAGGTAGGATTCCTATCTCTATCCTCTAACCAAATATGTAGTTATCCGAGATTACAATTGTATCTTCCGGGCAAGCCTTATAGAGTCCAAGTGGTATCCATCCTTATCCACCCAACTTGGTCCATCCATCCCCTGTCGGGTGGTCTTTTAGGCCCGCCGTGTGGGTACCCGGGGTCTATTTTATCCACAACCGCCTTCTTCCCCTGAAGACGAATTAACTCCCCCAAAGTTTTCTGAATCTCCAACATAGCTGACCTCGTCTCCTCGACGACGGCCTCCACCACTCTCAGTGTCTCCTCAGTCGTGCTGGCATGGGCAGCCATGGCCTTTCTACATCGAGGCCGAGGATCACTCGGCTCTGATACCAGCTGATATGGCTGCTCAGGATGGCAGCAATGGTACGCTCTCGTTCTCGACCGGTGACCGGAGAGGGAGCTGGATGAGCTCGGCGTCGCAGCCGAGGTGGTTGCAGTCGACGAGATCAAAGCTAACTTGGCTATGACGGAGCCACCAACCGGTTTTCATCGGCGTGCCTAAGGCTGTATTTGGTGGCGACAAAGCATGCCAATTTTCTCCCGCTATCCTTTCTTTTATTCCTGCTCCTTGAGCTGCTAACACACTCCTAACAAAGTGGATCCCGACCCACACTCACGCACTCCCTAACAACCAAATCAGCTAACAGCCGATCCACTTGGGAAAAACAAACCAGAAACCAGAAACAACAAAAAGGACTAATTAACCTGCTACTGTTGCTTGGCCCAACGACAGTAGACACGGTCAGGACCTTCAGCCGCAACATTTTCCATATGCAGTACTCAGTGTTGTCTGTACAGAAAAATGAAAAGGTTCGGTGGGCTGAATAGTGAATACTTGTATTAAGTTCAAATTGTAACTACGCCTGTCATAATACGTATTCAAGCTCTCAGTTTGTGCCATTATGCTGTAAACTTTGTGAATAATCCTTTTTGTCATTGCAAAATCACATCTATGCGTGAAAAAGCTCAATTTGGTGGTTGAATTTATCTCCGATTTGGTGATTAAATTTATCTCCAGGTGACAAACAACAATCTGTCCAGATTCCCTACCTCTTAAGATTGTTTGATTTGAGTGAATGTGATGGATTGTACAAGCATGAACAAGCTTGTTTTCAGGGATAGGCCATGTCCATATCTGATAATGATAATGCGTCTTCAAGGATGAATTTAACTTGATTAATCTCAGCCATGATGAATAATTAAGACATTGAGTCATTGAATCTGAATATTATACTTCAGGCCATTTTACAATGTCAAACTTCAGCGCCCCTTTTTTTGCAGGTACTAAGAGTCCTCTCTCTACCAACCAGCAGACATCATCATCTGGCTGCGTCTTGCCGGTATCATGGTAGTTGGATAGACTAGTTCGGCCACTAGTTGGATATGCATCTTAATTCCACCCCTCGAGTCCAAGTCTCAAGGAGGCGGTTTAGGCAAGTCCCTACTTTCAATAGTAAAGGTTTGATGGAGATTTTCAGCGTCATTCAAATAAATACAGATTGAGATCATAGAAACATGAGCTTATGATATCACTACACCCAATTCCATACCGGTTCATGCTATAACAAGAAATAACGGACAAAAGTAACGAAACTGGGAATACTTTTAAACAAAAATTTAACATAAAATCAGACCTGCCCACTTCAGATTTCTTCTTTGATTCTGGAGCTTCTACCCATGTTACGGCTGACATCAATAACCTTTTCACCCCCTCTGTCTAGCTCCAGTCTAGCACTTGTACCAGTCGCCTACCAGATCACAGCTTTGCTCCAATTCAATACATGGAACGGATCAAAGGTACGCCGGGGATAACAAGCTGATGACTCCCAAGAGCTCTTATCGACGGAGTCGTTTGGCACCTCAATGTTTGGTATAGCAGCCTTTCCGAGCGAGTCTCTGGGATCTCCTATAAACCCCCATGATGTGGTAAAGGGTCGATATTAGAGGAAGCGGTGAGTGGAGATTCCCCTCCAGAGAGCCGGATGAGGGGAGACCCTCACGTCCAGTTTGGAGGGCGGGGATATCCCGACCCTACTATCATTATGCCTTTGCAATGCTACCTGGTTCAACTCCATTTGTGACCTTTTCTTTGTTTGGTTCTAAAAATCGGAATTAGTCGGCGGTTACTCGGCGGTTACTCGCTGGTCGTTGTGTTGCCGAGGCGAGATGGGTGGAATCGGCGGAGCTAGTCGGGCTGCCCGAGTAGTCGGTCCTAGCCGGTCAAAGCGCAATTAATCGGCGATTAGAGACGATGCAAGTACTCAGTTGGGTAGTTGAAGCCACGATCTATGTTGCCTGTGACCACCAGCCGAAACAGAAGTGGGGCTCGACGGCTCGAGGCAAGACCAGGAGAAGGAGAGCGGCGAAGCTAGGGTTTGGTGGCGGCGCCGCCGCCGGCCAGCCGGCATGCTCCCGTCGGCCGCCGTGCTCTCCCTTTGCTCCGGCCTCCGTTCTCCACCGCTGGTGCTGCCACCCGCCCGCTACTGCCCGCCGCCACTGTCGGCCAACGCCGCTCTCCAGTCCACCATGGGCGACCGACCACCGGAGCTCTGCTCTCCAGCTCTCTCTGTGTAAGTGTGTGGTGTGTGCCGAGCCCGAGCAAGATGGACTGGAGACATGGGATTAAATAAATATCTGTGTTCTATGTGCATTGTGCTATGTCCGTATGCCGACCGAGCCCAAGCAATTGAGCACTGAGCAATACTTATATGCACTGCAGTAAATAAATTGCTAAATTAGACAATTAGACAATATTACTGTATTAGTATTTGACTATTTGTAGCTTGCTACGGTCTTAATTTTGTATGCAGTTCAACAGTTGTACAATTGTACTTATAATATGTATGCAAGAATCATCAAGTCATAAGAGAGAAATTACAACATCATGTTCTCAAGATATGGCCACTATACATGTAGACTTTACCAATAATTTTCCGAGTAATTGCTACCGAGTAATTCCGAGTACTACCGAGTAAACCGAGTACTCGCTAGTCCCTACCTCGCCGACCGCATAGCGCATAGCGAGTTCTTGAACCTTCTTTGGATTAGATGTCGTAATGGGGTCAGGGTAGGTGAATGAAGGGGCGAGAAAGCGGAACAAAAGTAAACCAAGCTCAAGTAAGACTGCTTTGAGGGGATGGAGCCAAGGATATAAGCTCGGGTGCCGATGCCTAGTCAACTATACAAATAGACTATGATATGAACTAGCACCGGAGTTTTCTTTGCAAGAAGCACCCGCCCCGATAACCTTTCCAAGCAAGTCTCATAAACCCCCATGATGTGGTAAAGGGTGGATATTAGGGGAAGCAGTGAGTGCGGGTCGGAACTTACCCGACAAGGAATTTCGCTACCTTAGGACCGTTATAAAGATTGCATCAAACTTCAGATGAGCGGCTGTGATTGAAGAAATTACAACCCCCTTCCTCAGTTGCTTCTCCTCGCGCTGTCCATACACTCCTAAGCAAAACGGTCTAGCCGAGCGCAAACAACGGCATATTATGGAGCTGCCACTCTATAACCATTTATCCAACCTGACTTACTCGCACGAGTGATTCACTGGTTCTCCTTGACCACTCTTTGCAGCTTGGCCTCCTACAAGGCTCCTCACTGGCTTTGTCTCAAAGCCCCTTCCGGACCGGATTCTTAGTCAGCGATCATTGAAAATTCAATAGCTGGCATACTTTGAATCACTAACTTACAGGTTTGCTTAATAGAACCTTCCTGACAGGTTTACTACTACAATTACAGAGCTAGAATCTGTGGACTGAAATGATTCTCATTCTTCCTTCCTTACGAGACCGGGGGATTAATCAGGGATTAGTACCTCCTACCTAAGAAAACCACTGCTTAGGTGGCTTAACAAAAGTAACGAAACTAGGAATACTTTTAAACAAAATGTTAACATCATCCTCCTTACTAGCTTTTCCTGGTTAATAAAAATAATATACTTTAATTGTGGCTTACATCTGGAAAATGCCTTCGTCTTGATAAATTGACTTATTTCTCAACATTCTTCTTCTTTGCTTGTTAGCTTGGGATTTAGCAAAGCATACTTAAGAATTGAGTTAGTCAAGTCCACTATTTCGTATACACGAAGAAGGTATGATAGGAGAAGTGCAGGACCGATTCCCAATAATAGGTTAGATCGCACTAACACCAATACCAATTCCTTTTATTCCAAGATTCAATCACTTAGCCAACATCAAGAAGCTATTGGCACCTTGTTGAATCGAAATAAAGAATACCAATCTTTGAAGCTTTGAGTGTTCTTTCCGGCATTTGTAGGTAAAGTTACTCGACTACCCTTAGTAAGTTATGCGAGTGGCGATCGTTCCTCATTTGGCTTAAGAAAGATGGGCGTACTTACCCCCAATGAAGAACCGCCGTTCCTTTCATATGCTAACTTTTCCAATGCCCTTCCTTAGCAACTACGGGGTCTTCGTCATAAGGGTCATGTGATATGATATTATTGGTCTAGTTTAAGTAGGTTTAAGTTATCTTTCTCCCTGCTCATTGATTCACTGGCTATCAGAGATAAAAGGAATCCAGGATAGCCCCACAACCTCTCTTCTTGTAATGCCTCTGGAATTGCTGCTTACTCCCTTCTTGAGTAGACTAGAAGAGATGGAAGAGTTTTGGGCTTAAGGCATAATTGCTATATAGTGGCTACCCTTGCTATGTCATCCGATGCTATTCACAAAGCGGCTCTTACTATAGACCCGGCTATCTCCGAGTTGAAATCGAACCCACCCGCACATCCTGGGATGTTACAAGTACTTGATGCCTTCCACCTAGGTAGCAAGAAAATTAGAGGATCACCTTCAAAGTACAAGGCCACACACTAAGCAAGCAAGGGCAACCCCGGTGGGAAGAGGGAAAGAAAGAGTAGGAGAAGAAGCAGGGTAGAGGAATTGGTCGACTCATCAGGCTCATGACCCGAAGACTGTAGGTTCGAATCCTGTCCCCGCCTAATCACATTGGATACTTGTACGAAACCTAATCACCTAGGTCAATCTGGTTGGTTCTTTGCACCAAGTTTTGGCGTAGCAGCGTATTTCGATTCATCCACGTTTTCCAAGGATTTCATAATTGGACATATTTCGATTCATCCTCTTTTTCCAAGGATTTCATAATTGGACCTTGAACCCATTTTATATGATGGGAGATGCCTCAACGCCCTTACGAGGTAGTGATGAGTTTTACGCGCTCTAAGCCCGGTCCGCGTGCAGTTAGGAGGATTGGCCGCTATCTGAGCGGTACCACCCACCCTACCCTACTACGATCAACGTCTGACTCGTTTCCCCCATGTGGCTGGCATCGCTTGAGCATTCTTCTCTATTTGTAGTGTCTTAAAGTTGTCATACTTCTTCACTAGGCGTGGAAATCCCAGCAGTAGGCAAAGCCGACCTTCGTAGTTATGAATTGCATAATAGAATCAATTTTTAGGATGATTTAGAAGATATAATTGGGGGGCATGTATGGCTGGGTTTCATTTGTGTATTTGGAGGAATTTGGCGAGAGCCGGATGAGGGGAGACCCTCACGTCTGGTTCGGAGGGCGGGGATATCCAATTGGGGCCCCCACAAAGTTCATTACCTTTAACTAGAACTCCTCCCTTTGGTCGGATACTTACTTCTAGGATTAAATGCTAATTTAAGATCGGAACATGATGAGGTATGGGATGTGTAACGAGTAGAGCGTGGAAGAGCATGGGTTGAGGTCAACCCTGGTCAAGTAAGATACTTTTACTTACCAGGTCTGATACGACATTCAAGCACATTCCCGATAAGGATTCGTGGATCTAATTGAACGCTTCCTCAGGACGGACATATATGATAGGGAAGGAAAGAACTCAAATGGTTGAAGTAATTGAATAGGAGGATCACAGACCTATTTAAATCAGCAACCTTCTAAAAGAAAGATTTAGAGAGATGAGCTTCTAAGAGAATGAAAAGAGAGTTTTGCTTAAGTCATCATAGGGCTTTGGAAATAGAAATATATGCAAAAACGGAGTGATCAGACTTCAAACATGAAGATGGACAATCAATTTTCTTGGATTCTGGTTCCTGTGTGAATAATTGTCATATCGATCCGAATAAAATACATGTGGGACCTGACATTAATTAGAGAATACTTATTAAAATATTTTACATCGCGAAACAAAATTAACAAGTACATTTAGATCTAACAGTGGCCGTTGGCCAGCCATGGGCGTTCGCGTCCTCTCCTGGAAGCGTTGCTGCTTTGCGCTTCTGTGTACGCCTGTAGAGGACCAGACGTGTTGCCCTTCGAGCTGAAATTATGCACCGTGACTGCCTCCTACCGTGTGTTTTAACCTAATTTGAAGGCACTTAGCACATGTGCATTTCATCGGATGGATTTTTTTTGTTGTGAGATTTCGGATCAGGCCATATATCAAAATGCATTTATCTGGTGCGAACATATGGTGAGACAATTAAACACATGATTGGATTTGCCATTGTTGTGATATCAATTGCCATTGATGTGAGCTGCACGCCTTCCACAACAAACATGCCAAGGTGAGGTCTAAAAAATGTTCTCAGAACGATTCGGCAACTCACCAGGACACGTACATTACCGGCACATTCATCACACAGTATTTTTAAATGTTTTTTGAATTTTTATTTGAATTTGGAGCTATTTACTTTCCAATTTGCAACGGTAAAGTATAAAATTCTTCTAATTTTTCGTTCACATTTCGTAAAAATTTGCTCTTGCTAGTCCGGCCGCGCGGCTGTTAGTCGTGCCGCCCTGAGAGTCTCCTCCCTGATCGGCTCTGTCATATATGGAAGAGTTGATACTTTCGTGCATGAGCTCCTGGAAGAAAACCAAATGCCCTACCAGATTCCTCGTCCTACCGAGTGTTTTAATCTAATTTGAAGGCGTTTGATTAGGTGCCTTTTTTTTGCTGTGAAATTTTTATTAGATGCATCTTTGTTTGCTGTCAGATTTTGGGTTAGGCCATATGTCAAAATGTATTTATCCGATGCAAACAGATGGTGAGACCAGTTGAACCTATGGTTGCATTTGCCAGTGTTGTGAGCATCGATTGCAAGCAATTTAGCTGCAACAGCAATGTGCTCTCTCGGTTTACTCCTCTCTCCATTGAAAAGTTCTCACAAACCCAAACTGTCAGCCCTCATTTTTATACTTGCTGGAGAGCCGTTGTTCACATGCACTAGATCCTGGATCAGTACTCTAGTACGTGCAATTCATAGCCGAGTATCATATAGACATATGCTTCATTGTTCGGAAAATTACATACTTAGTTGCATGACGCAGGCTTAATATTAAATAAGCCAAAAGACCATACAACTGTTATAGGTAAACCATCAGAGTCAGTAGAACATATATAAGATTGACCAAAAGATCCTCCAACGACTATGCATTCCTACAGGTGAGCAAACCCTAAACCGCATCATGACCATCGTAGCCGGATCATCTCCTTCGAGACACTCGAACAAATCCTTCTCCTTAACTTTCATCTAAAAGAGTGGAGATATGCGAGGTCAGCGACATCCAAACGATGGCTAGTTAACACTGCCCTTAATGCACTTAATGATAGAAGGCTTCGATTGGGAGAAAAGGTTATTTTATTTGCGTAAAACCAGTTTTTAAGATGAGTTTAAATTACCCTACCTAGCATCAAGTATTAATATTTTTTTAATCAACAAGGAGTTCAGCACAAGAACAATCACAACCAAAGCACCAACCGACAGACCCTAACAACCACCCCAAGATGACCAACTCAAACTCGACAAACATACTTGACCTTAACATTAACCAAACAAAACTTTATGTTGCCCTAATCCAAAACCCGCCATCCTTCCGGGATTGGCAATCCCGTTGTGAACCACACATGCCATTGATCGCCCGCCTCGGCCTAGGAGGGTTGCCATCCAACTCTAGCCTAGCGTCATCCTGGGGAAGTGTGGCCTTCATCACCATCAGGTGACGACCGATGCCGATCACTTTCAGGAGTGGTCCCAGAGGGCCTCCGCAGAGTGCTCACAGCTGGCGATCCTACACCCGAACTCCGCGTGATGGCCACGAGTTGTGTTGGAACCATCCTCCAAATGGCAGCGATAACCCCGCTACGTGTGTTCTTCCGCGTTCCTCCTGAGTAAGCCCTAGCTAAACCCAGCACAAGGCATCTCGTGCCTTAATCATCCATCAGGATGTCATCCATGAGGCAACTCTTTAACTAACTTGTCTCTACTTCAACAATTCATGACATCACCATACATGAGCTATCCCGATCAACCGACCCAAATCAAACCGACAGATCACCCAGCTATAACCACAAACAACACCCAGCCCATCACTCATATATTTTCCCTAACTGCCACATGTCATATCATTTGAATGAATGAATGATAGGTAAATATTGATTCACCGTTTTGTGGTTAATCGCCAGAAGAATTATTTTGAACCTAAGCAAGTCTAAGCAGGTTTTACCCATTAGGTAGGGTTAAAGTTGTTTCCAAACTATTAATGGGCTAAACAAGGATATGACAGTCAAAACAGTCATAAAGGCTAGATAATTCAATGACAGGTATGTGTATTTATAATATGATTAACAAGTGGCAGTTATTAAGCATGCACTTTGATAATAAACAAATATAGTTTGGAAAAATTGGGTAATGAACATGATTATATCGATGTTAATCCGCACTAGGGAAAGTCGCAATCTCTCCCTAATACGGGTAAACATCTATAAGAGTAAGTGTTAATTCGTCTGGACCACTTGTATTATCCCAACCGTGGATCTTTATTCGCCTCGAGATCCTCCTTAACCCTTGGGGTCTACCGTCAAGAACCAAATGACACAAACAAACACTAAGATGTGGGGAAAACATGATGCATGATATGCCATCGCTTCTACGCACTAGTAACGAGCCTACGTAGGCTATCTTAACATCTCTTCGGTATTCTTTGGGGTCTACCGTCAAGAACCAAATGACACAAACAAACACTAAGATGTGGGGAAAACATGATGCATGATATGCAATCGCTTCTACGCACTAGTAACGAGCCTACGTAGGCTATCTTAACATCTCTTCGGTATTCTTACTTAGAAATAGATAGGCTTTACAGAGGTTTCACGGTGCGGTAAGACGTCATCGAGGTCGTGCGACTAAAGACAATATTTCACACAACCGTGACGAAATCAACTAAACAAAACCCAACCAAAACAAAGCATGGCGGAGGACCTATATAGGGCGGGGGACAGAGGAGAGGCGGCGCCCAAACAGGTGGTCACGCACGCTCAACCCTAAACCTAGGGGTACACGGGCATTGGGCCCAAAAATACGGAAGTTTTTGTCTGTCAACTTATTTTCGTGATTCCTATTTACTCTGATGGAATTTGGAAGAGTGGCCGGATCTGTTGGAAAGCCTATCTCGTAAGCTTTCTGTAGATTCTTTATTTGCCTCATTTGGACGTCGTACGTGATCTGGACGTCCGTTTGAAGGTGCACTGGTACTGAATGGCCGAACCGGACTCGGTAGTGACTTTGACGTCCTCTCGACTTGGGCCTGATGGTCGGGGACTTTTTGAATCTTGAAACTAACTTGCTGAACTTTCATTATGAAGGTAATGGTATGGCATGTGGATTCATACCGTCTTGTCACTTTCCTACTCCATCAGCAAGCTCGTTAGGGATAGCAATCTCATCAGTGATGTCTCATCATCCCCCTTTCTTAAATTTGAGTCATCCTTAACTCGAGCATATTGTCCTGCAAAAGGTTAGGAATAACAGGGGGCAAAGCAATAGATAAGCTCTTTAAATCATTGCATGTTTCCTTAGCTAAATCATCATCTACACAATCCCTCATAGCTAAAAGAATAGGACCTTTCAATTTAATTTCAGAATTCGTTTCACCGGATTCTTTCTTTTGTGTTATACTTGGTTTATCGTTGACACCACATTTATTTTGGGATTGACGATTTGCTTTTGTTAACTCAACCGGTGTCATAGGTTGTAGCACATATTTCTTCCTCTTAAAAACAAATTTGTATTCATTAGACCTACCATGATAAACAGCATCTACATCATATATCTAAAGTCTACCTAGCAAAATAAAGAAAACATACATGGACGCAACATCGCAATCTATATAATCACGATAAGTAACAAGGGAGATGTGAATTTGAACAGTCTTAGTTACCTTAAGTTTACCGTAAGAACCGAACCATTCAATAAAATATGGATGTGGATACGAATGTGTGGTCAAGCCAAGCTTCTCGACCATGTTAACACTCGCAAAGTTATTACAACTTCCTCCGTCGATGATGACGGGCACTGCATATTCGTTGACAACCATCCTGTTTTAGAACAGATTATACCGCTGACTTTCTTATGACCGTTCTGATTGTGCAATCAATACACGGGTCACAACAAGTGTTGGATAAGCTTCCGTTGTCGAAATATTTAACACCTCTCCTTTGGAATCTGTGGTACTTGCGTGCTTAGCAGCAACTAAAGCAAGATCATCCCCATTTTCATTAGCAAAAGAGTATTCATCATCCTCACGAATAATTAGAGCACGTTGTCTAGGACAATCACACTTTATATACCCAAATTCCTTGCAACGGAAACATTGCATCGCGAGTACGACCTGTGGATGCGATAGAAAAAACATTTTTGGCGGGGTTTCCACCGTGGAATTCTTGATTACATTCGTAGCTCGTGTCGAATGGGTAGAAAGAACAACGGGTGGAGACGCTTGATGAAGTGTTGACAATGAAACCTTTGCAGTCTCATGATTTGATTTTGATGAACCACTAAAACTTTCTCATGTTCGGATTTATCGTCCCTTTACATCCCTTTCAGCTTTGCAAGCAAAATGGAACAAACGAGTGATAGAATTATACTCCTTATAGTCAAGTATATCCTGAATCTCATTGTTTAACCCATCCAAGAATCTAGCCATTTTTGCATCATTAGTCTCTTATAAACCACAACGTAACATATCAATTTTCAGTTTCAGATAATACTCCTCAACTAATTTGTTATTATAATTTAAACGTTGCAACTTATTAAGAAAATCTTTCTCATAATATGAAGGAACAAATCTAGATCACATGGCACGTTTTAAAACTTCCCAGGTTGTATGTTCATTTCCTCTTATACAAATTTCATGTCACCAAATAGACGTAAAATCAATGAATTCACTAACAGCAACCTTAACTTGGATGAAACAGTAAAGCATAAAAACTTTTTGATCTAAAAATAATTTCCAATCAAGGTAAGCGTCAGGAACAAATCTACCAGCATAAGGAGGTATTGTCCATTTAACCTTTGTTAATAACTCATCATGTACCTCACAATTACCTTGATGATTTCTTGTCATACCATGCCGATTGTAGCTTAGTCTTCGATGATCTCGATCATTGATTACATCGAATCCATCGTTAGCCTCGGAATCAACAACGTATTCATTCTCAGCTTGTTCAACCTCATTAGTCAAAGAGCGACAGTCGGCAGGGACCGCGGGTGGAGGCATAGGGGCAGCAGGGGGTGCAGGAGGCACACGAGCAACAGGGGCAGGTGCTCCTCTTTCAATGTTCTCCATCATCGTGATCAAGTTGGCAACTCTTCTCTCAAGCTGCTCCATCCCATGGGTGTTTGTATTCGCCAATTGATTGATGTTATTGGCCATATCAGCCATGGCATTTTGCTTATCCTCCATGTACTTCGCGAACTCAGACTGAAGCGCAGACTCGTCATTACTTCCTCCTGACATGGTTAGGGGAAACAAAAAGAACACACAGGAATATATACATATATGCTACTGTTGTGTGTAGGTGTCAACAGCTCTCTCCCTAGCCTATCATTTGTTCTTACCGATTCTTACCGTGCAAGCAGTCGTACAAACGGCAATTGGTCGGAGATAACTTCCACGCACAAGGTGGTAAAGCGAAGGCTAGCATCCGTCACTGCTTGGTTAGTAGATAGTGGAGATTGGACAGGCTAATATATGTAGCAAAGGATAAACAATTGTTCAAACGTAATACAAGGTTAAATAAAGTAGTACAATTGTTGTAACTAGCCTAGTATTAGACATAGGTCAAGCTGGACTACAAAAATGATACAAAGGGCCAAGATCAGGTTAATGCACACTGATAATTGACCACAAAGCACAGAGAACTCCTTTGTCAGCTCCTTTTTTCATAATTTTTGTGCGGCTCTTTTCTATGTGCGGCCTCTTTTGATCAATTTTTTTCTAATTTTTGAAATATTTTTGTCAGCTTCAACAACATAGAAATATAGACATTGAACAATCTCTCCTCAATTTCGAGGTAAGGGGTGGCCGATACAATTTCTGTAGGGCTTTCTGAAAACTGTGCTAAAATTTTTGAGGTCGGGTAGGTGCTCTTCCTGATGGATTTTCAGGATTCTTATTGGACCAAAATGGACGAAGTGAGCTTCGGTTGGATGCTTGAGATCTTTCCAACGAGTGGTCGTGGACATAAATCGAAGTTCATATGAGAAAGTTTTGGCTGTTTTACCGAACGGTCTCCGGATCAGTGTTTTTGGATAGGCTTTTTTTTCGGCGATTCGGTAACGAGCAATGGGTATGCGGTGGACAAATTGGAGGGCTAGAGATTTAAGGTGATCGACACAAGTCGGTTTGCGACCTAACTAGGAGGGTTTGCGGCGACGGGACAGTAGCACAAAGCGGCTGGCGAGGGTAAATCGAGGCAACCCGACTTGAAACAAAGACAACTAAACCGATATAGAACACGACTGACCAACAGCACGACGAACAGTGGGCGAAAACTCAACGACGTATACAGTGAGAACAATTGCAAAGGCTAAACGTGGCTCGGACAATAGTAGATGGAAAAAATTTGTGTGGTAATTTTCTAAACTCTAGGTATGAAATCAATTTACTAAACAGAATACAAAAATTTTCATCAGGCAACCGAATGCTCTGATACCACTTGATGGACGCGGACGCAAGTCCTGATCTTCTGGTGAGAGATGACAAGGATAATTCGTTAGGTGTCACGGAGACCTAAACGATCCGGCTTCCAACCCCACAAGGAACTTGAAATCCCGGCGATCGCTAAACCACCAAGACGATTGTTATCGATCGAACTAGAGACATGATCGACCTGTCCACGAAGGACGGTTCCTGCAAACAACCGAACAACGAGCAAGAACACAAGATAAGCAATCACAATTGTGAATATAAATTAAGATCAACATGGGTTCAAAAACTTGATCGTTTTGGTCTGGCTGACACAAGAAAAACAAGGCGATATCTTACACAACCGTGACAAAATCAACTAAACAAAACCCAACCAAAACGAAGCACGACGGGGGACTTATATAGGAAGGCATCAAGAGGTCAGGCGACGTCCAAACAGTGCCCACGCACACTCAACCCTAAACCTAAGGGTACACGGGCCTTGTGCCCAAAAATACGACGACGCAGCGCCGGGAAGTTTCTGTCTGTCAACTTGTTTTCGGGATTCCCGTTTACTCTGATGGAATTTAGAGGCATGGCCAAATCCGTTGGAAATCTTATCTCGTAAGTTTTCCGTAGAGTCCTTATTTGCGTCATTTGGACGTTGTATGTGATTTGGGCATCCGTTTCAAGATGCACTGGTCCTAGATGGCCGAACCGGACTCGGCAGCAAATTTGACGTCCTCTCGACTTAGTCCCGGTGGTTAGGGACTTGTTAAATCTTAGAACTAACTTGCTGAACTTTCGTTGACGAAGGTTTGAATGGCATGACATGAGGATTCATGCCGTCTTATCGCTTTCCTACTCCATCAGCAATCTCGCAATCTCGTTAGGGACCGCAAGCTCAGTGATATCCTCATCACTTGGTAGGAGGACTTGCCTAAACGAGGAGTAGGAGGAGGACTCTGAACCTTGGTTAAAAATCGTTGTGTTCCTCTCTTTACTACTTGTGTTGTTTTCAGCTCTTTATTTTGAGCACATGTCCTTTATTTACTTCTTCCGCTATACTTGCTAATTGACTAGTACAAACCTTGCTAGTTAGTTTGGGTATCTAATGTGTTAATTTGTCTAGTAACTACTCCCTCCTTTCCAGTATGTAAGGCATAATTTGTTTTCACTTTTTTTTTCAATCTATAAGGAGCAGCTGCATTGACCGTTTAGAAGTTCCAGAAATACCCCTGTATGGACACTCGCTGTGAAGGAAACTAATTATTAATTCTAGGATCGCCGTATGGAGGCTCGCTAATTAATGTCAACTTGTTTTCGGGATTCCCGTTTACTCTGATGGAATTTAGAGGCATGACCAAATCCGTTGGAAAGCTTATCTCGTAAGCTTTCCGTAGAGTCCTTATTTGCTTCATTTGGACGTTGTATGTGATTTAGGCGTCCGTTTTAAGATGCACTGGTCCTAAATGGCCGAACCGGACTCGGCAGCGAATTTGACGTCCTCTCGACTTAGGCCCGGTGGTCGGGGACTTCTTAAATCTTGGAACTAACTTGCTGAACTTTCATTGACGAAGGCTTCAATGGCATGACATGAGGATTCATACCGTCTTATCGCTTTCCTACTCCATCAGCAATCTCGCAATCTCGTTAGGGACCGCAAGCTCGTCAGTGATATCCTCATCACTTGGTGAAGGGCTTGCCTAAACGAGGAGTAGGACTCCGAACCTTGGTTAAAAATCGTTGTGTTCCTCTCTTTACTTCTTGTGTTGTTTTCAGCTCTTTATTTTGAGCACATGTCCTTTATTTACTACTTCAGCTATACTTGTTGTTAATTGACTAGTACAGACCTTGCTAGTTAGTTTAGGTAACTAATGTGTTAATTTGTCTAGTAACTACTCCCTCCTTTTCGGTATGTAAGGCATAATTTGTTTTCACTTTTTTTTCAATCTATAAGACGCAGCTGCATTGACCGTTCAAAAGTTCTAGAAAATACCCCTGTATGAACACTCGCTATGATGGAAACTAATTATTAATTCTAGGATCGCCGTATGGAGTCTCGCTAATTAATTAGGGCAAATCATCTCATTAATTAAAGTCGTACTTGATGAACAAAGTTATGACCATTATTCATGGAACCTGATAAGCTAGTTATCGAAAAGTACATGAACAAAGACGTATTACACAATCATCTCATGATTGATCTAGGGCATATTCCCTTCAGCAAATCATCTCATTAATTAGGGGCAAGTCAGGAATCACAAGTGCTACACGGTCTTCTTGGTATTCATGAAAACAAATTATGCCTTACATACTGAAAAAGAGGAAGTACAATTTTTAAAAGTTGCCTATTCACTGCTCCACATACACCACTTCCTGGAGATCTCCAATCAAGACAGCAGACTTGACATCCATGTGATTAACTTCCTAGCCCTCGGCCACCGTGAGAGAAATGAGAAGGACCACTGCATCCATGCGTGCCACTGGAGCATACACCTCTTCATAGTTAATTCCATGCCGCTGTGAATATCCCTTCACAACTAGTCGAGCCTTGTACTTCACACCACTGGAGCATACACCTCTTCATAGTTAATTCCATGCCGCTGTGAATATCCCTTCACAACTAGTCGAGCCTTGTACTTCACAATCTTGCCCTCTTCATCTCTTTTGACTTTGAAGATCCATTTCACCCCAATTGCACGACACTCTTTGGGAAGATCATCAAGGGACCAAGTATTGTTCTCCTGAATAGACTTCAGCTGCTCCTACATTGCCTTCCTCCAGCATTAGTGTTGTTCTGCTTCTGCAACTGTGGTTGGCTCCTCCTCGCTCGCCACAAACAGCTCTTCTTGAGCCAGCTCACGGGGTACCAACCCAAGAGGTGCTGCTGGCCCAACGATATCATTCATCTTGCGCCACTGTACTGGGGTGTCCTTGTGCTCAACATCCAAATGCTCTTCACAATTTTTTGGAGAAACAAAATCTATTGGTGCTGGATTTGGTGTCACAACAGGAGCTCAACCTGAAGACATTTCAGCCGATGGCGATGATGGAAATGATGAAACCGAGTTCCCAGGTGCCCCTGTTCCGCCCTCCATTGCTGGACCAGCTTGTCCCTGTTGGAATTTGGCCCATTAGGCCCATCCTGAAAATGCCAAGCATATAAGTGAATAGTACCATATTGCTAGTTGGAAGGGAAAAATACCAACTTATAAGGGAGAGCTACCCAACCCCTTTGTCATGAGGCACATGGGGGATTGGGAGCTATTTGCTAGAGTCACACGCACGCGCGCGCGCGATTACGCGATTTACCGCGTTACTTGTGACTTCCCGCACGCTGATCTCCTTTTTATTTTGGTTTTATCCGTAGCAAGGTAACTTCCCGCGTCCGATTTTTGTGGATCAAACGAACGGCTCGCAACGTGCGCGCGCGGCGTGCAACGTGCGCTCGTTCTGCGTGGGGAGGCAGTTACGACTCCGAGGATAAATCCCCTGGAGACGTCCAGGAGAAGTCTCTCGGTTTTCCACTCGCGTTTCCATCTGCTGTGTTGAGTTCTCGTGCGACTTCGTTCCTCGTCGACCTTCCTCTCGGCGTGCACCAGGAGGAGGGCGAGCGGGATCTCCGTTCCGATTGCTGCCGTGAGACCTGCATGGGAGGGCGGCAATCAGGTTTCTGGGCAGCGCTTTCGCGCGACCGCTCGTGCCGACGAACCTCGACGTCGTCTACTTCCTCTACGGCCGGTCGTCTCCTCTTCGCGTTCTCTTCTTCGCCGATCCCTACGTAAGTATCCTCCTCTGACTCCAGTAGCCGCGAGTGCGCGGCTAGGGTTTACTTGTTGTCCAGAATGGATTGCTTGTTGATTGCCTGCTTGGTTTTGCATCTGTCTTGTGGTATAATTAATTTCGGAATAGATATAATGCCTTTATTTCCAACAGTCCCAACGTTTTGTACTCAACCGTGAAGTCTCCTCCTTCATGATCAGCACCATCTGCCCCATCAATGCTCCAATTCCACTGCACCTGCTCATTGAACACCACATCTCTTGACACAAGAACACGACCTGTAGACGGATTGTAGACTGTATGCCTTTGATCCCCGCTGATAACCCACAAAAATCATGGGTGTGCTCCTGTCATCAAGCTTCTTCTGATTCGGGGTGGTCGTCTTCACATGTGCAATACAACCGAAGGTGCGGAGATGACGCACTGCTGGCTTCTTCCCATGCCATGCCTCAAAGGAGTCATCCCGGCCACACACTTCGTTGGAGATCGATTCAGCAGGTAAGCAGCCGTCATCACAGCTTCTGCCCAGAAGTACCCCGGAAATCCCTTTTGCCTTGAGCATGCTCCTAGCAGTGGTCATCTGGGTAATACAAAACACTAACACTATCATGGCCTTAACGGCCGGTAAACATGGCATGCTCGTCCGCTTAGTGTGCCGTCCCACACATCGGAACATCCCATGCGCACACACTGTCTGAAAACTCTCAACAAACTTAGACTTGGCACAGCCAACCACACGGCCAACTCTAACAGAAAGATCCTAACCACTATGCACAACAAGACTTATTCTCACACTGTGATCACTGGCACCACCTGAAAGTCGCCATTTACAAACCAGGTGAAGAGTGGAGAAATATAGAAGAATAAAATCGGATAAACAGCCCAGAGATCGTTGCAATCTGTGTTACTAACTGTCAAGAATCTCAAAGTCTGAACCTTCAATGACATCCCATGATTCCTTCTTTGACAGCGAGGCAGGCAGGGTAGGTTGTGGAGGCCGGTGGATGTAGTCAGTAGAAGAAGCAGGTTTTCTTCTTACCAAGTCCTGTCGCACAGATGAACTAGCATATGGGAGCTTCCTCCGATCTGGCAGAAGTGAATCTATGTATTTGTCTATGACAAGAACATTGGAACTCTCAGTCACTCAGCTCCTCGTTGCTAAGGTACCTTTTGCCTTCTCTAAAAGATTCTACATCAGAATTTATTTCAGACCACTGGTCCATGCTTTGCTCAGATTTTGACTTTGCAAACACCCATTGGTCAATGCTTTGATCAGATCTTGTTTTGCTCAAAGCATGAACATCTGAAGATTGATAACCCTCGTGGATGCTTCTCTCACTTTCTATCTCAGAGACATGAGGTGGGGAATCTGACTCTACCTCGTTGACATGATGCATAGAAGTAGAGCCTAGTGCTATGTTATCTTCCTGCAATATTACAGTTTGGTAAGACTCATAAGCAATACATTTAGCATATCCATAACAGACAGCTCAGTGCATTTTTTTTTAAAAAAAAGTACATACACCCCAAAATTCAAAGATGCTGTATTCAGCAATTCAAGGGCAAAAATGGATACAATGGCTCAGGGGATAGTAAAAAAAAAAAGAAAGATACTTTATAGAAGAGATCCTCCAATATGCTAGTGCAGATGACACTACTAGTCTGCTACTAAAGTTCGGTACAAAAAGGGTGAAACTAGTATACTACTAAGAGAAAATAGCACATGCTGGATAAAAAGGATGTCTTTTAAGTAAAAATTTTGACGTCCAGAAGGCACAAGCAGCTAATACCAGCTCCAGTTATGGGTAAAAATATGCATGATTTATACTTGCCTACCAAATTCAACATGATGTTAAGTAAGTTATCCTGCAAAACTACTGTTTTGTTCTGACAACATGAGAGATATGATACTGCTTTCTAAACCCAAGTCCAGGTGACTCACGTGTGCTTATGCAAATTTAAATCTAATATGTGCAGATAATTATGATATGAATTCACATTTTTACCTTGTTACTGTCAGGTTCCTACAGTAATAACAAGAAAATATATGGAGCTTGTTTACCTTTCGACTTTCGTTGTGACTATCGTTGGAGACTTGGAGATGTAACATGTTCAACTTTATGTTAGGGAAACATGTGAGGAAAAAGTGAAACTCAAAAACACAGGAATTCTGCGATTCAATCCAAGTTTTGTAATGCAGCTTTCTTCCTTTGGGCGTTTGATATTCTGTCGTTGCTTAATCAATTTCACCAAAGGTTTTTACTTTGAAGCATTTGCACAAACACATGGAAGGCACGGGAGGGCTTTATAATGATGTGTATCTCTGACCAAACATTATTAAAGCAGTTTCATGTATACTTGCAAGTCATTGCCTTATTTTTCTGGATAAATCATGCATATTTTTTTTGGTCAAAAGTTGGAAGATAGTGGAGAATGACTAAAAGAGCTTAATTTAAAAGGGGCTTATAACCTCAATTTACCCAAGCAAAAACACAAGAGCTCAGCTTCTCTAGCACGCAAGGAGTGCGATGGCAGCTCGCGCTAAGGCAGATTGAAGAATAATGTCACCCGTGTACTTGATTACATTTTTTTAGGAGTGTACTTCATGAAGTTTAGAACAAAGGACACCTTTCCATAACATTCCGTTAAATCTGCAACCAAATAATCACGAGATATAAAATGGTTTAGCGCATTGGAATTCATTTTTAATTTACTAGAACTAATTTGGTTCCAACCTCCTGAAAATGTTATGGAAAATCACTTGATGTAATTTGGTTCCGACCTCCAAAAAATATAAAATTGTCTACCTAATAGATTTATAACAGACAATTTAAGACACAAAGGTACCGACAAAGACACAAAAAATTTGGAAGTATGGTTAGTGCCAGCTATCTATTATACTATACGCTAAGACTCTTCACAAGAATCAAGTTCATAGAAATGCTTTACACTTGAAAATCCTAGGAAATTATACCCTTTGTGCTTCTTTTTGTAGAGGCACACTGCTAAGATGTGCTAGCCGAAGATGGTCTCCTATTGAAGCCGTGATTCAAAACGATCTGTACCAGTAGTCGAGTACCACTTGAGTTGACGGCTTGCTCACGGTGGAGCATGAGCATCATGACGTTCTTGAACCGAAGCCACTGCCCTTGCCAACACCGACCAGCCAGTCTGCATACCAAAAAAATTGAAATTTTTGCACTGAGATTTACCAACTGACCAAAGAAAAATTAAAAAGATTAATATCTGCAGCACACAATAAATTGACACTTTGTCCTCCGAAGGTATACTAATTAGTTATTTTTGCCATGTCTTTTCATCGTTAAGTAAAGTTGAATTTTACTATAGAAAAAATTGAGAGTTCTTAAGAAGTGGTCTTATAATTCTAAAGCAATAATTAAAAAATAGTTTTACAATCTTTAGAAAACTAGTAGAAAACTCTAAAAAATAATTACAAATTACTACAACATGTAGTCTACATAAAAATAACAAAAATTGTTACAGTAAAATTCAACTCAACTATACGCTGAAAAGTACAAGGCCTTTATCAGCTCAGGAAGTCAGTGCCTAATTAACGTTTGGCATCAGAAAAATAAAAATATGGCACCCACCACCCAGTTTATCAAAGTTCAGTGGGTATGAGATAATATTCTAGCCAATATACACTGAAGCATAAAAAGATGGAGGAATTGTCCTTCCATTTTCACATTGGTATATCAAATGCACAAAAAAGACTAAAAGCTCAGAATGAGCCTAAATTCAAAGTGATTGGAAATATGGAAACGGAGGCTCAACTCATGCACCGCAGATCAAGATATGACTGGCGGCGAGGGTGAGGGAGCAATCGTGAGGGGAGGACGCATGTTGAGAGGCGTTGGAGAGGGCAGTGAGAACCATGTTCTAACCGGGATTTGTGCGCTGAGCTCGTCGGTGTTGTCTGATACACTCTATGACGGGTCGCCGTTGTTGTTGCCATGAGATCCGCCGACTCCACCGTTAGGGATGCGAGGGAAGAGTCACTATACAGGGAAGCCGTAGAGGAGGAGGGCGCTGGAGAGGCCATACCGACTACCGAGGGAGGAGGCTCAGTTGCTCAAATACCTCACAGTATCGCCGCTCATGGTAGAAGGAAATCGCGCCGGCGCCTTGAATTGGGGCGGCGCCGGCATCATCATCATGGAGGAAAATCGTGCCACCGCCTTGAAGGGAGCAGCCACGTCGTTGTTGTCATCATGGAGGGGGACCGCGCTGCCGTCTTGAAGGGGATTTGCGATATGGTCGTCGCCGTGCAGGGGACCGTGCTACCGATGAGGAGGTGCGCCATGGGCATGGACAGGGGCGGAACTACCGAACTAGAGCAAAAACTACCCTGGTTCACCATTTATAGACATATATAAAGACGTGTTTGTACTACATATAACGTATTTCTTTCATTCTGAAATATAAGGCGCATTTTCTTTCGTTAGGACAAGATTTTGACCAATAATTACTTCATTAATATATCATATATGTGATATAAAATTATAATGTAAGTACTTTTGAATACAAATCTGCTAACATTAATTTTGTCTCAGAAAAATTATATATTAATAGAGTAATTGTTCATCAAATTTTGTCCTAAAGAAATAAAATATATGCCTTATATTTCTACACAGAGTGATTATATATTATATTATACCATATTTAATTACAAGGTATCAATAATTCAATACCATCAAAACTAACAACAATGCATCAAAAGTGAAATCATGGGAAAAAAAAGGGTGCCCTAGCATAATATATCATCCAGATCAATAGCCTGGAAAAGGAGAACATAATGATTAAATTAAAATTTAAAGAGGCAAAGTGCAAACATTTCATTAAGAATTTGAGGTTATTTTCTTTTTTTAGAAAAGAAGACTTTCATTAAATTATTAATGTCCCTTTTATATAGATGCCCTCACTCAACAAGAAAATTACATTTTTTCTGGCAAGGCTCTATTGCCAAAATTCTAGCATCTTCAGATCTCTCGCTGGCTCCATCGTTTTCTTGAACTCTGAGAACCGCCGTAGTAAATCTTATGGTTAATCATTCGCCAGCGTCGATCTATCGTTGTCCTTGCTCGTCGGCAGCCCGAAGGCCAGCAGGAGCGAAGACGGCGGACAGATTGACGCCGGCGTTGAACTCCCCCTTTTTTCACTTCTGACGATTGCGGCGGCAGCTAGGTCACAGCCCACTACCAGGGAAAAAGCTTCCCAAGCGGTTGGTAAACCCCCTACAAGCGGTTTTAAAATCGCTTGTAAGCAACCGCGACTGATGCCTCGCGGAGCATCACAAGCGGTTCAGAGAACCGTGAACCGCTTGTAATAGAGTGTAAAAAGGCAAATAAATATTGGGGGAGGTGGGATTTGAACCCAGGACCTCTTGACTCACACCTCACCCAGCTAGCCAACCCACCCACGCGCGTTATCTGACAGAATGGGGGGAGCTTTCCTTTTATCTATTCGAAAAATGGGTCTCTAGAAGCGGTTGGGGCTATTAAACCGCTTGTAAAGCCAAGCATCCTAAGCGGTTCGTGTTCCCAACCGCTTGTAGAGGTATAGCAGCGGTTGGGGACACAAACCGCTTAGGATTTTAGGTCTTTAGAAGCGGATCGTGCCCCCAACCGCTTCTAGAGGTCATTTTCTGGCTTGAGACTGTTTTGAGGCATTAAACCGCTTGTAGAAGTTTGATCCTTTTTTTTTGAACCGCTTGAGAAAGCTTGTTCCCTAGTAGTGGCCTGTTTGTTGATGTTATTTCTTGATAAAGGACTCGAGGTTACTTATATGACATTATTGGGACTTAAAGGCTACATCCTAAACAAAGTGAAACAAGAAAGAAAAATAACTCGTAGAACAAAGAACTCATTTCTATTGGACTCGTGATTTGTTGTTGAATATTAATTAGATCGGGATCTAGAAAAGGCTAATTTGATGGATATTCTACTGGTCCGTGACTTCGTTCTTTTCATTGGGCTGCACAGGGGTTCACGATTTTTAATAGGGGGTTCACACATGGGTTAGCACTGCATATAAGCGCTAAAAAAAATTTTGGACCCGGTGTCCTGTGACACCGGGTGAATCAACGTGGTTCCGCCCCTGGGCATGGAGGTGCAGAGGCATCTTGGCGGCGCCACCGCGATGAGCGTCAACGAACGAATGGGAGGCCGAGAGATAGAGATAGAGAGAGAGAGGCTTACCCGAAGGTGGCGACCGGCGGCTCGATGCGGCAAGGGTAGTGATTGAGAGATAGAGGGGAGATGGAGAGGGGGGGCGTGCCAGGGCGACGGTTCGGTGGCGGTGAGCCGGTGACCCGAGGGAGGGGAGAGAGACCGAGGGAGACGTCGACAACGTGGTGGGGGCATGTTAGGTTTTTCATTTTTTGAGTGTGACGAGAACAGGAGTCAGGCTCTCCCCAACAAGAGTCCGATCCCCTATAGTCTCATATACAGGCTCATTTTAAAAAAAATATCTCTATATATTTCCCCCATCTCCAACAGCATTGAGAATTGTATAGGGAAAGTAGAGAGAATCCCTACATATAAGGGAATGGAGAGAAATTCTCTATTTTAGGGAACGTAATAGGGAACGCTTCTGAAGCACATAGGTGAATAATTAATTCCCTATTTTAGGGTAGAGGACGTTTTAGAGAAGCCTGTTGGAGACAGCCTTACGGAGTTTCCTAATCAAAGGGGATTATAATTTTTGAATAGAGCATACCATAATTTAAATAGAACGTACAAGCAACACTTTGTAGTATTTTAGTTTTGGGCCTTTTAGTGTTTTGCTTCTCAAAGATAGCAAAACATGTCATTGGAGTGGCAATATTTTACATGCATGCCATGATATTTTTCTAATGGCATGCATACAATTATTATTAGTACCCTCTTCAATCCAGTCCAATCCGTGGCATACATAGAAACAATTCAATCCAGTCCATGGCATACATAAAAACAATTCAATCCAGTCCGGCACTCCGACCCTCTTCAAGTCGGTTGGGTGGGCCCAACCCGGAGTTGGTTACCAACGGTATAGATGGCCAAACGAGTGGCCCGACACGAGCCCGATTAGACTGGATCTAGCACGATCGGAGGAAGGAGGCGGGCTGATGCAAAGGCCCAGGCACGGCCCAAAAGGAGGTCGTGCCATGCCGGGCCGACCCAAGGTACGACGGGCTCATCGGGCCACATTAGCCCATTTGTAGTTAAATGGTGAAAATAGGAGGCAAAAACAACAATCTAAAAGCTTTAGGCTTTCAAAGCTCTATTTCCACACCATCTAGCCACTAGGATATGATTTAGGGAAAAGTCTATATTACACCCTAAACTATCACGGTTCGTCCACTTAAGCCCCCAAACTATTAAACCAGGTATTATAGCCCGAAACTAGCGCAAATAACCCCCTAAGGGTGTTTTCGGAGGTGGTTTCACCACCATGGCAGGTGAGACAACATGTGGCACGTGACATGGCATTTGGGCCCACATGTCACGCTTCCTCTCTCTCCCTCCTCTCTTTCCTCTATGCTTCTCTTCTCCCTTCCGCTCGCCCACCTGCGCACGGGCCTCACCGGCTACCTCCGGCGTGCCCCACCTAACCTGTCCCAGCAGCACGTCATCCACTATACCACGGCACAGTATTAGCGACTGACGGTTTGTCGGTATGAATTAGCGATGGACTATCAGACACGAATAACACTATTATCGGATAGTCAGTCGGTAATAGCTGATGATTTTAGCGTCGGATGGTCGGTCGGTAAAGCCTTTTTCACGTCGTATAGTCGGTCAGTGTTATCAGATCCACACAGAGTGCGTCGGTAAAGACCGCACGTGCATACTATAGGTGGGTTTAGGCTTCGTCCACCCTCCCTCCCAATGTTTGCCTCTCCTGTCCCCTCTCCTCCGTAGAGACCGTCGCCGCCTCCTCTCGCTCCCTCGAGCCGCCAACGCCGCCTGCCTCCTCTCGCTCCCCCATGCCGGCGCCGCCTCCTCTCGCTCCCCCCGCGTCGCCGCCACTGCCTGTGTCAGGAGTTGCAGTTCTGAAGGCAGAAATTGGCAATATTTGGGTAGGAAATGGGGGTGAGAAGTAGAGAAAGAACTAGAGATGAGGAGAGACTAGATGAGAACGGATTTCATTTCTGATACTCAATACAGGCGCATCCACGCAATTTAAGCTGCGGCTAACCGAAGAAAAGCAAAAGCAAAAGTAGCAATAGGAAAACGACAAGGCAAAATATTACACAGCCAGTAACTACTGAGTTTGATCTCAGTTGTCCGATGATCATAATCGAACCGATACGCTTCCATCTCAGCCGTTCCCGTCTTCCTTTATTCACCTCCAAGAACCCTGTTGTCTCTGTTCAGCTCTTGTCTTGACAATGCCCCTCCCCCCCCAAACAGCAGACTTGCCCTCAAGTCTGGAAATTTGGAAATACCCTCCTGATGAATTCAGCATCCTCCCAAGTTGCCTGGCTTGGTGCTAGATTTAACCATTGTATCTTCCATTGTACCACTGGTTCATTGTTTCTGGGGATCACCCTCCTCTGCAGTACAGCAATAGGTTCAACTTTGATATTGCCTGAATCATCCACCAATGGTAGCTAAGGATTTGGTACCACCTTGGCTCCAATGTGCTTCTTAAGTTGGCTAACATGAAAAACAGGATGGATTCTGCACTCATCAGGTAGCAGAATTTTATAAGCCACCTTCCCAATTCATTCCAGCACCCTGAAGGGCCCATAAAATTTTGAATGTAACTTGAGATATATGTGGATGCTGAGTGAAGTGTGTTGATAAGGTTGACACTTGAGATAGACCATGTCACCTACTTTCAACTCCCTTTCCTTTCTTTTCTTATCAGCAAATTTCTTGCTTCTTTCCTGAGCTCTTTTCAGATTCTCCCTTATGATTTGCTGGGCAGCTTGCCTTTGTTGCAAGATATTATGAACTTCCTCCTGATTTTCATCAACATGAATCATGTCCGAAATGGGAGGTGGTGGAACCCCATATAGCACCTCAAATGGAGTCATGCCCAAGGCAGTGTGATAGGAAGTGTTATACCACCATTCAGCAGTTGTAAGCCACCCTTTCCACCCTTTTGCTTTAGCAAAATCCATGCATCTTAGATAATTTTCTAAGCATTGATTAACCCTCTCGGTTTGGCCGTCGGTCTGTGGATGGTATGACGTGCTAAAATGAATTTTAACTCCCACGGCGTTGAAAAGTTCTTGCCATAGGTTACTAGTGAAAATTTTGTCCCTATCAGTTACAATAGTTTGAGGATGGCCATGTAACTTAAAACACCTAGTCCATGAACTCTTGTACTACTTGTTGTATAGTGTAGGGATGGCTCAAAGCAATGAAATGTGCATATTTGCTATATTTGTCCAGAACCAACAGAATGACATTTTTACCTTGAGAAGTGGGTAATCCTTCAATAAAATCCATGGTAACCTGTGACCAAGCTTTATCTGGGATTGGCAGTGGCTGGAGGAGACCTGGATAAGGAGTATTCTCATGTTTGTTCAACTGGCAGATTGCACATTCCTGAACCCATTTTTTTATTATAGCTTTCATACCCTGCCAATGATAATACAGTTTTATCCTCTTATATGTAGCTCTTTCCCCTAAATGCCCCCCTCCCAAGCAGAGTTGTGATATTGTGTGAAAATCTTCCTCCTTAATGTTTCATCTTCTCCGATGACAATTTTCCCTTTATACCTCAATATAGATTCAAGATAATCTAATAGAAAGACTCTAAAGTGCGGTAGAAAGAACTGCATATAGTTCTTTCTACCGCACTTTATGATTCCAACCAGATCCTTTCGTTTAAGACTTGGATTTTTATTTTATCCCTTTTTCATTTCTTCAAGGATTAATTGGAATCCCAATTAATCATTTTCACTGACTGTTTTTACATAAATAATAAGTAAAAAGGCGGTAGGAACTAGAATGAAATAGCCCACCATGGATTGTATAGTTTGGGATGGCATTAGCAGATATGGTTAATTGTGCCACCTTGTCTCTGCAAGAGGAATCCATCTCATAACTCTTAAGCACTTCAGTGAACCAACTTGGTATTACAGTGGTTACTGCCCTAATAGCCTCTTCATGGTGTCTCCTTGAGAGAGCATCAGCAGCGTTATTTTATTTCCCCTTTTTATACTTCACCTTGTAATTATAGCCCAATAGCTTCACTAGAAGTTTATGTTGTACGCCTTCAGTAATCTTCTGTTCATTGATATGCTTAAGGCTCTGTTGATCGGTTCTAATGATAAGTGAAGTGCTGGCAAAGTAGTGTCTCCACTTCTTCAATGCTTCAATTATGGCAATAGCCTCCTTGTCATATATAGACATGACATTTGCTTTAAACCCCAGAGCTTTACTCATATAAGCAATTGGATGTTGACCCTGCATTAATACAGCCCCAATGCCAGTACCACTACCATCAGTCGCCAACACAAACGGCTTGGTATAATCAGGTAGTGCCAAAACAGGTGCTTGAGCCATGGTCGATTTCAGTGTATTGAATGCCAACTCCTGCTCTGGTTTCTAGTCAAACGCATTCTTCCTGAGAGCTTCAAACAGGGGTTTACGAATGATTCCATACCCCTTAATAAACCTCCTGTAATATCCTGTGAGGCCTAGGAATCCTCTAAGTTGTGTAACATTGCTGGGTCTAGGCCATGAAAGCATGTCTTGAATTTTCCCTGCATCAGTGGCTACTCCATCAGGAGTGATAATGTGGCCAAATACTCTATCTTCTGTAAGCCGAAAGTACATTTGTTTTTCTTGGCATACAATTGATTCTCCTTCAACACTTCCAAAATTTGAGAAATATGCTCCTTATGTTCTTCCCACGTTTTGCTGTATATAAGAATATCATCAAAGAAGACCAAGGCAAACTTCCTAAGAAACTTTTTAGTACAGTGTTCATTAGAGCTTGGAAAGTAGCTGGGGCATTGGTTAGGCCAAAAGGCATCACCAAGTACTCAAAATGACCTAGGAAGGTGGTGAATGCCATCTTATGGATATCTCCTTCCTTCATCCTGATCTGGTGGTATCCTGACCTCAGGTCTATCTTTGAAAAAAAAAATTAGCTCCATGTAACTCATCAATCAAATCCTCTATAATTGGTATAGGGTATTTGTTCTTGATAGTGTTAGCATTAAGTTGCCTATAATCCACATAGTCTCCAATTGTCATCTTTCTTTTTAACCGATAAAGCCGGAGATGAAAAAGGGCTTTCACTCGGCCTTATCTCCCCAACCCTGAGTAATTGTTCTACAATATCCCCCATAGCATTCTTCTTATAGTGGGGTATTCTATATCTCCTCTGGTTCACTGGCTCCTTCCCGGGTTTTAAAGGAATGGCATGGTCACACTCCCTCTTGGGAGGAAGACTATTGGGTTCCATAAATACTTCAGCATAATTCTCCAATATTTGAGCAATCTCTGGATCAACACTATCAACTGTGTTCTTCACTTCCTCCAGGATGAAAACAACTCCAACAACCCCTTTGTTGATCATCTTCTGCAATTTTTCTATACTGACCAAGCAATGTTTGTCATTTAAAGTTTCATCTCATAATGTCACAGTCTCCTATTGAGGGTTTCTCAAAGTCAAGATTCTAGACTTCAAATTGATGCTCACTGGACTATGTTTATAGAGCCATTCAGCTCCCAGTATAAAATCATAACCTTTAAGTTCCAAAAGTTTGAAGGTATTGATGAATGGATTACCCTGAATCCAATATTGACAATCCTTGCACTCAGCACTACTCAAAATTTTCTGGCCATTTGCCACTTGCACAGTCACAATTTCACTAGGTTGGACATCTAATGAAGCTTTCTTGGCATAGGAAGAATCAATGAAGTTTGTACTGCTACCACAATCAACTAAGGTTGTTCCCCAAGCCTTGCCACACTTGACTGCAATAGTAAAGGTGTGTTTCTCCAATCCAGTTCCCTGGACGGCATGCAAAGATAGCTGCGGAACTTCTTCTTCTCTGTCTTCTAGTTGTTCCCCTTCTTGCATCACCTCTACAGCCTCTTCATGTACCTCCTTCCCTTCAGATTCTACCACATCCATGGCCTTTAACTATTGATTCATTTTACATACTTTTTTGTGACCAGGAAAACATTTTTCTCCACATCTGTAACATTTTTCATTGTTTTCCTTCCTCCTGATGTCACTATTGGGTTTAGCGCTAGACATCAAATTTTCTGCTGGACTCAACTTCGGCACAGAAGAAGTCAGTTCCATAGTCTTTTGCAGCCTGTATGAATAATTTCCTTGCCCAAAATAACTTTTCTTTAAAGGAGTGGAGCCCTCCAAATTTCTTGATATCCAATAAGCTTCAACCAGATTAGTGGGTTTCAACAAATGAGTGAGATTCCTCGGGGTTCTTGCAATCCAGAAATGTAGCTCTTCATGAAATACCCTTCTGTTAATTCTGGATTTCCCCTCTTTACTAAACCCATAGCACTTTCAAAATGGTCGATGTAATCTGAAACTGTTTTGTGGTGTTTCACTGAATGAAAGGATGATATGACATCACAATCTGTTTTCTGGCTAAACCTATTACTTAGCATCTCACTAAACTGACCCCATGTAATAGCTTCAATTTGGATGTCATTGCTCTCCACCCATTCTTCAGCTCTCCGCACAAAATAAATGGTTGCAATAGCCACCCACTGCTCCTGTGGTACAAGTGTTAACCTAAAGAACTTCTCTGCCTTCTTGATCCAGTATTCCACTTGATCCCCATTAAACTCAGGAAAGGATAAATTAGGGCCCCTGGCCTAGCTCTTATGGTTTTGATCACCACCCCGACTCCTTTCCCAATTTCTCTCTTCAGGCCATGGGTCTTCTATGATTCTTTCCAAGCTACCAGAAGCAGTATAAGAGTTGCTTCTCTGCCGATTATGATGATTCAGTAGTGGTGGAGACATATTGTTCATGAGCACTAGAGTAGAGCTCTTTTGCAGCGGTCCCCTGCAACCCAAAGTGTCGAAACTGGCATGGGACGACCTGACATTTGGGGTCAGGTTGGCATAAGTTTCTTCCCCTCTTGCCCTCGAGTTGTGGTCGGCTGGTCCCTCATCACGAGTACCACTGTTGTGAACCATAGCCTTCACTGCTTACAACAAAACATCCATCTTTTGAGTGAGATCTTCAATGAACTTTTCCTGCTCAACTCTAGCTTGTCGGATTCCCTCCAACTCCTGATGAATCGCCTCGACATCTTCCTTACGAACCAAGTCAGCTTCCTCTTCACCACGGTTCTCGCCCTCGTGGTTTTAGTCATCTTCTCAGTTCAAACCGTGAGTCGGCTTAAAGATTTTACAAAAGCTTGAAGCTTTCAACCCTCACCAATCCACGATCGACTGATAGGTGAAAAGAAACTTCGGGTTTTACACACAGCATATTACCATGCCACCGAAAAGCTTCAATCCAGACCCGAAATCCCCTGTTCCCACCTATTCTCTATGGTACTCCAGAATTTTACAAAGAACACTTGGTTCCCAACCCTCAATCACGAGAGAAATCGGTAGAAATCGGCCAAGAATCGCTGGCTCTGATACTAGATTGTCAGGACCTGCAATTCTGAAGGCAGCAATTACCAATATTTGGGTAGGAAATGGGGGTGAGGAGAGAGAGAACTAGAGATGAGGAGAGACTAGATGAGAACGACGGATTTCATTTCTGATACTCAATTCAGGCTAACTAAAGAAAAGCAAAAGCAAAAGCAAAAGTAGAAATAGGAAAACAACAAGGCAAAATATTACGCAGCCAGTAACTACTGAGTTTGATCTCAGCCGTCCGATGATCATAATCGAACCGGTACGCTTCCATCTCAGTCGTTCCCGTCTTCCTTTCACCTCCAAGAACCCTGTTGTCTTGTTCAGCTCGTCTTGAAAGCCTGCCTCCGGCCCCTTGTTCTCGCCGTCGCCGTCGCCGCCTGCGCCTCCTCTCGCCCCGCCGGTTCCACCACCCCTCCACCGCCGCCTACCTCCAGCTCCCTGCCGTCGCCGCCTCCGCCTCTCGCCCCGCCGGTTCCACCTCCCCTCTTGCCTCTCTTCCTCTCCCTGGCACCGCTTCTCCATCGCCTCTCACCACTCCCCCAGTCTGCGGCACCTCCTCTTCCCTACCGCTTCCCTTTCCCCGTTGTCCGACACGGCCTTCCCTCTCAATCTGACGTATGACATGAACCCTAACCCAAAACCCCCTCATGTGCAGTGCAGTGCAGTCACCAGCGCCGTTGTCCTCCTCGGCCGCCCAAGCTGCTCCTGAAGTTACGCTGCGACGGTGCCAACGAACGAAGGGACAACGATGACAAGTATGTGATGGACGGTACTGCGTTCCTTCCTGGTGGCTTTTCTTTTGAGCTCGCGAATCTTGGCTGGCAACGACGCTGCATGTCTCTCAAAAGAAACATTTTCTATGAAGACTGATTCCTTGTTCGGGACGATTGGTATGGTTCTATTCTCTCACCACTGCAATTATCGGCCCTAGAATTGTTCCATTTTGTGTGTGGTGTGTGGAATTGCTCTGGAAGTTTAACAGAGCACAAAAAGTCTATAGTCTAAAAAATCCTAATCAATTAAAGGACATTATCAATGCGACTGCAAATTTTTTTAAATAAAATATTTATATTCCCTCTTAGTGATTCCTGACAATTATAATAACCATCATCTCTAATCATGATTCAGTGGAATTGTACTTACCAAAAGCCTGTATTTTCAAGTGGCCATGTATGGCCGATAGCTTAATTGTTTTAAGTCTTGTTACAGGGATGGTTAAGAAATTTGTTAGGTTAAATAAGAAAGTTTATTTGAATAATGAATAATGAGTACTGCCTTTGCTGCTGATAAACACTCTGCCTATTTATAAGTTTTTTTGCTTTACACCTGAACAAAATTGTGCTACCAGATTAATTTGATCCATTTTTTTGTTCTTGGTGATGGCAAACTTTGCATTTTGATATTTACACAATGAAGCCTAAAAAAAAAATCTCTCACTTCAGATTAAGCTTCTTTCTTTCTAAATATAGTAATTGTGACTATTTTTTCTCTAGCACTAGTCTATTACATATATACTGCCAACAAGATGGTTGGTGCAAACATGGAAGGCTACAAATAATGTAGGATACAAATATACTAGCAGTATCAAGGCGCCTTCGCGCGTTAGCTAACCCGTCTATACGCTAGTCAAGGTATGTGCACAGGACAATATACAATACCATTTATTAAAAGTGCTTCATATACATAGCTATGTTTTCGTTTGCCACCAAATTCCTTAGTAAAAAGCACAAAATATGGGGGGAGAGAGAGAGAGAGAGAGAGAGAGATCAGATGTCATTGTTTTTACTTGATTTAGACTGGTTGTGTATATTCAATCAGTAAAAAGTACAAGAGTCTATAATAAAGGTTTGAGAACATTGAACATACAACTGTAAAGTTTTCTGGGTAGATCAACAAGAAAAGCTTCCTGAGAGGTGGTTATACGAAAAATCCCTATAAACAAACAAATAGTAAAATTTATGAATAAGATGAAGACAAATTTTTGTCAATGAGAGAATTAAAAAACATGGAACATGACCCTACAAATTGGTAAGTGTTGTACTTTTCGTAGCTGGCAAACAGCCTGAAAGGCGATTATTCCCAAGAAATCTAGTTCAAACACATTGGGAAGGATTTTTGCAAACATCAGTATAGAAGGTAAAACACAGGCTTCCATTCAAACACATTTTAAAAAATAACAATGAGTACTGCTTTCAGAAAACTGAGTAAAGGAGGACTCAAGATTGATTGAGTGATCTTGATGCGCTCACGGGTTCCCGATCTTCCGATGAGAGGATAACTTCGATTTAGACGGAGGATGACTTTGACGATCTGGCTACAAACCACATAAGGATAAGCGTCCGCAATCGCTAAACCACACTCCTGATTGTTATCAGCAGTATCAAAGCCCGGATGACCTAACCACGAAGGTCTATCCTTACAAGCAATCGAAGAACTCGCAAGAATAAGGATAAAACACACACTTAAACTAAGGTTCTAAAGCTCGGAATCGATAGGTCAACCGACACTAGGGGTTTCGAGAGTGTTTCTCCAATCTGAAAGACAACAAAAAAAGAACAAAATCTAAGAAGAAAAGGAAGAGGCTTGTCCTATATATATAGCAGGGAGATGACTTTAGGAGATACTATCACGAGCAGAAATACATGGGTACTCAGCCCAAATTGATGGTGACACAGCACCCAAGAAGAGCAAAAGACTGGTTTCGTTCACGAGATGTTTTTGACTGCTGCGGTCAGCTCACTTGGAATTTAAAGGTGAGGTCGGATCCGTTGAAAGATGGCGAAGTTATCTTTCCAATAAGTGCTCATACTTTTCAATCGGAGTCTGTTTGCATTCTCTATGTCGTTTTTAATTCAGACTGGTCATTAATGACCGAGTGGAATCCCTTTGCATTCCCACCATGCTTTATTGCCTTTATTGGTGCGTTAGTGCCTTGTAACTGGTGCTTGTTCAACTGATAATTAACTTGTCGCGCACTGGCTCATGTGTTTGGTTCTTGCATAATTATCAAAGGTTGCGGGCCACTTAGAAGGAATTTGGTCATTGATTCCATGGGTGTATCTGATGTAGCGATGTCCTCATCAGATTTGGCCTGTAATATTGTTAAAACTCAAATCTCTGCACCAATGCAAAGGGGGTATTAGATTGAAAAAAGCCACACTTCAAGTCTTAACTGAAATAATTTATAATAAAATGAAGTTACCTCTTAGTTTGATAAAGTAAATGCTTACAGTAAATTTAAGTTTCCAAATTTGGAGAAGTGTACAGATGTAAATGTGTCTGATATCATGTTGTTCCTTAACACCCTGCAAGTCAAAAAATAAATTTTACAGTTTTAAACTTATTGTATTGATAGTATAGTGGAGAGCATGCGCCACACAGATCACCCAAAGATGTCATGTTTCCAATGAACGCCGGTGGAGAGCTTCCATTTACTATATCGCCTATTCTTCTGATAAAGCTAGACAACCAATGAATCTATCAGTCCTATGTGCTTATCTTTGCAATCAGGAACAAAGCTACTAATCGGAAATATTAAAGACTTACAAGGTTGTCAACAAGATTAGAAAGACTTCTAGTAATTGAGCCCTGAAAAGAGTTCCCTTGAAGCATCCTAAAATGTTCACACATATTGGGTCAGTGAAGTAGAATGAACAATGCTGGCCCTAGAGAGAATGCATTTTGCATAAAAATTGGTGCATCATTTCTTCCTATCTTTAATGAGATGTAGGCAGTTCTCCTGCCTTTTGTTCAAGAAATGGAACAGTTGGTGCATGTAAATGTGCAATTCTCAAAACTTTTCAAAACTATGATTCCTATTATTTATCCCAAGATTGGAGAAAGTTAAAAATATTGGTACTAATGGGTCAAATATAGATCTTACACATTAGTCTAGTTGGTCAAGCTCCCTAGATAATCAGGTATCTGCCCACTGAAATTATTGTCTGATGCCTACCTGGATGCATGATGAGTTTAAAAGATTATTGGTGATAATCTTAGTAAAATTACAAAAAGGCTTTTTTATATATTAGCTATGGAAAGTAAAGATTACTGATACAACAAAAGTATTTTTATCAGGTGACAGTAAAATAAGCATGTTTGTCTGGATCAATCAAGAAAAAGAAGTAAAGAGGGCATAAAGGGAGCATCATTCGGTAGGAACTGATGTATGATACAGTATGGCAGGAAGATAGATTCGTGGTTCAAGCAGTAGTATGCAGTGACGCTCAGATCCACTGATTTCACCATGTGGCGTTAATACATTGAGCATTAGGCCTGACACTAAAACAGCAGTGAACGAAAGACGATGATATCTAAGAAAACAAGTGATATATTGCAAAGAATGACATAGCTTAGCACTGAATCAGACAAAGCGCAGTACTTCTTCATATACCATGTCGGCTATAACGTTAGAAACCTAATCATTGTGATCTACAATTAAAGTTTTTCAGCCCAGTATGTACACCACCCACACCAAACCATCAGTCTGTGTACCACACACACCAACTCATAAAAAAATCATTACAGACATTGATCGAACCACATCTAAAAAAGCCTATATGTGTTTTAAAAACATAAATCTTTCCATTAGGCCTAAAACCAGATTGATTGCAGCTGGAAGCGGTTGATTCTCCACAACACAAACAAAGGCAACACTAACAGGAGATTGAATCCATACAGCCGAAACACGTACTCTCAGCTTTAATTCAGCACCGTGCAAATCACAGACGAAATATACATCACACATGGTTTGTAATCATATACTAAAGAAAGAAAACACAGCTTGCTGTTAGTACCTATTTGACCATTAAAAAGAAAGAGGAGGAAACCTCAAGCCATGTACCTTGGAGGGCGCCAGACGGAGGCGTGGAAACGGGGAACAGATGGCGGCGCTGCTGCAGGAGGATGAACGCAAAAGGAAGTCTCTTGCACAGGCAGAGACAAGGGCTGCGACGCCGGAGCCGAGAGCGGCGGTAGTGGGGATTGACGCGGAGAGAACACAACATCAAGCACTGGGCCGGGAGGAGAAGGGCAAGGGAGAAGAGAAGAAGGGCGTGGCGGCTCGGGAAGGGGAAAGGGGGCGTGGGGAGAGGAAAAGGGACGACGGCTAGGGTTAGCAACCACCCCGATGTCCGCCGTGGACAGGGCCGGCCTGGTCAAAGCTTAGGCCGCTGGATCTGGCGAGGCGCGGGAGGGGCGACGGCGGTCGGGCGCGAGAGGAGCGGCGGCGACCCGGCCGGCGACGTCAAGGTAAGACTAGGAAGAACAGTAGAAGGAAATGGGTACATATCAGATGGCATTTGTGGGTAATTTCGTTCAAACTACAGATGCACTTACGAAGGCTAAAAGGGCAGCGCTGCGAAGATCATAAAACATCCGGGGGCTTAGTGTAATCTTGCCAAGCCGCGGAAGCACTTGCTAGGGGCTCGTACGCAAATCCACAAGGAGGCAAAGCTAAAATCTCGAACCACGGGCGGTTTTCTACAAACCTGTCCGCGTCCGAAGGGTCTAGATCGGACGATCGAGAGGCCGGCCGCGCGGCGCGATCTGACGGCCAAGGTTTTCGATCGACGTGGCCTAGAAAAAATGAGGAAGGAGGCGGGGCGAAGGCTGGGCAAGCGTAGCGCTACGCGCTATAATGTAGCGCAGCTAACTAATAGGCAGCTGGCCCCACAGTACTGTTGAATGGGTGGATTTTTTATACTTGACTTTAGAGCAAACTAGTTGTTGCCTAATTTATTTTAATTGGTTCCCTTCTTAGACGGCACAAATCTGAAACATACACTCAGAAAAATTTTCAGATCAAATGAAGAATCTCCAACACGTTCCCCCAAAATTCTATCAAGGTATCCCTTTTCCCTGTTTTGTGCTACCGAAAAAATGCAAGACCTTCCAAGGCCTATTGATAAACTTCATTATGTGAAATTTCTAAAACCTCATGTTAAGGCATGTCTACAATCAGGTTTATGAAAATTTATGGATATATATGATAAATGTACAAACACATTTTCACACTTCTATAGTACAAGACCAAAGTTTCTATAGTTCATATCTGCTATTGCAATTGGTACTTTGTACTTGTCTCCCATTTCAGGTTTTTCACGAGAAGCTTACCATGCATCTTATTGATTCGGGATGGCACGTAAGGTATCATAATATGTATGTTTGGTTTTCCTTGCCTCAACTGTATTTATTATACTTGTAGGCACAATTCATCATTTTATGGTCTTCCATATTGCTCCTAGACATTATAGGTTTTTTTTTGTCATAATCTCTATTAGAACCACAATATAACGGTATATGTTATGTATACATATTAAAGAGTAATTAAAGAAGCATGCTTTGCTTTAAATTGTTAGTTTAAATACTTCTCTCTATGAACTATAAAGTGCAATAAGGATAGGAGGCATTTATTTCTTAATTCTGCAACTATTTAGGTACACCTTGGATTTACAATGTTGGTTTGAGCAGAATTTTCTTTGTGAAATTTGATGGGGGATTCTATTGATCTTCTCCTTGGTTAATCTAGATGTGATTCCGATCGAATTCTTTTTCTACTCTACAATATCCTTTTTACACTTTCTATAAGTCCTCTTGAAGTTATAAGCAAAACATTAGTAAATTTATTGTTTAGATTATGAAATCTAGTATGCATCTCTGCTAAAAATTAGACCTGATCGGAATTTAAACTTTGCTAGGTGATTAGTGTTTCTGTTCAGTGTACAGACCTATGTCAAAAAAAATGTGTAGGGTGTTATATATGGTGCAACTAAGAAAATTTACCATTCTCATTTAATCAAAATGTCTTTGTTTCTATGGAGCTAACCATTTAATCTTGCTACTGAAATTAATAGTTCTTTATATAACATCTTGTTTTCCGTTTACCATCTATTATAAGTTGATTCTCTGAAATTATTTTTTGCAGGTAAAAATGGAAGGGCATAGTTTGATTCTCCACTTTATTTCATGTGTGGAGGCAAGACGACGTATGTTGATCTCTCATATGGATAAAGTTTGGATGGAAGATAAATGTGTGCATTTACAAATTAAAGTATGCGTGCTTTTTGACAAATTAAAGTATTATGGTTTGGTGACCTAAACACTCTAGGTGTTCATGTAATATAGTCTTACTAGCTATCAAATATGTCTGTTGGATCATATATGCTATCTTTTGGACAAATATAATATGGTGGAATGACCATGTACTTGTTAAGTTCGGATGTGTTATCTTTTGGACAAAAATGATGTGGCTGAATGAAAATGGTTTTTCCCATACTTGGTCTTGTTTATGATGTTGGTTTATTTACATAATGATGTATTACGTGAAATATGATATTTATTGTGTCGACTAGTGGCTAATCAGAGGTCACCGTCGGCAATGAATTTGTTGCTGGCCTATGCACTAGAACCAAGTTAGATGATAACACAAGACAAGGATTTATATAAATTCAGGCCCTCAACTCAGAGGTAATATCTTAGTCTGTGCCATGTGATTATGTGTTTGCGTGAATTTGCAGATAAAGATGTAGATGAATAGATGTCTCTATGAACCCTACCCCTCCCTTTATATAGTACAGGGGGATAATGTTACATGGTCTTATCTATAATGTGATACCAGATTCTATTATATCAGCGCATGATGTGCACCGACATTTATAGGTACACATCTGCTAATTACATGGAGCTAAACACTATCCTCAGGAACGTCCTCGGCGACCAGGTTACGTGTAGCCCGAGTGGTCTTCAACATTATCCAGCTAGCTTGGATAACCCCTCATTTGTTACCTCATGGGCCTTCTATAGGATACCTGGGAACCATGTATTCCACATATTGCATCATGTCATGTATGAGAATTATTGTCGGAAGAATAATAATTTATTTAATTTTTTAAACCTGGGAAAGAATAGCGACAAACCAAGTGTCGACAAAAATATAAGTACCGACAGACAGAGCGTGGGCAATGGAAGAAATACCGACATAAAGTTAGTTGGCAATGCACAGATGGACGACAGAGCTAAGTCAGTCGGTAAATCAAAGTTGGTCGGCAAAAGTGTTGTATTACCGACTTATAGATCGTCGGTAACAAAAAGTCTGTCGGCACAGAGATGGGATTTTAGCCGACACCCATTCTCCGCTAGTAATACATTTTACCGACTGACTTTCGAACGACATGTGGGGTATTTCTCGACGTACAGTTAGACGCTGATAGTTTGTAATGGTATAGTTTGCAATGTGTCCGGTAGGGCGCCAACGAAGGGTGTGACATAGAGGCAGTCGCGAGTGGGTTGGCGAAGTGGATGTTGGCGGCGTCGGTGGCGGGCGCGTGATCGCAGACCTCGCAGAGCCAGACGCCCTAGCCACACCACCCCTGGCTTGACCCATCGCCGGCGCAGAGAGGAGAGGGGAGAAGTGCAGGAGAGAGGAGGCATGTGTAAGATCAAGCCTCCCCATGGGCTTAATGATTTTGGTAATTGATGGCAACTAGGCCGTACAGCCGGAACGCCAAGGATAAGGACCTTTGTTTAATAGTTTCTCTGATTTCCTTGTGTGCGTCTTCGGCCCAACTCAGCAGATCGACAACATCTCTATGATTGCAGGGTCCCACTGAGCACAGGTCATAGGGGTTCCGAGAGTGCCAAGTGTTAGTCTTGAGCGAACCATCCAGAACGAGTACAG